>CABFOW010005125.1:0-24219 GCA_902141385.1 Timema californicum
CTCTACTTTGTGTGGAGTTTTTTTTCTATTTCTCAATTTCTCGCGATAGACTTTGAACATTAAATAAAATGTGTTTCTGAAGGTTCGATGAAACTCTGGATGAAATTAAATTTGTTTGAAATATGTTTCCTGCACAATACGTTTTCCATGCCCCAGTGGCTCGGAGAGAGTAAATTCCGGTATATACTGTTGTATGCGACTATATTGTGTTTCTATTACCAAAATTAATATAACTCCCTTTTATTTTACTTTCCCGTGTACATAAAATATTGAAATTTTGCAACATCTATATTATGATAGATCATGATGTTCTATGTGTTCTCAAACTCTATTCAAAAAGGTGTGTTTTTTTTGAGATTCTGTTAATTTGTACTCTCAGCTTCAGCTATACAATTTAATATATTTCGTTCAAAGTTTCGGTTTAAAAATTTTTATGTGGGCATATCTTAAAGCAAAACTTTTGAGTTTAGTTACAGATCTAGAATTAAGGGTGATTAAGTGATAACGAATTTTAAAAATAACTATTTATCTCAAAATCTTTAATGTTTTGCTTGATAAATAATACTGTTTTTGGAGAGAAAAATATTTAGTTGTTATTTTTAATATTGCAAACTATAATATTATATGTGAGAAAATATGCGAGATTGTGTCGTACAATTTAATTTAGTGAACTTTTAAATTACTATTAAATAACTATTAAATAAATTAAATAAAAAGTGATAGCTACGTGGACATTATTAAGAATTGCTTGGTCTGTATGTGCGTCCTTAAAACCCTTTGAGGTTAATTAAAGCACTCAGGGCGTTTAACCTGAATAAGTATTAAGATGTGGTGATTAAAAAAAACCCGCCCAGACTGAGGTTGGTTGCTCAATATGGGGCATATGGGAGATTACAGGCATGTACACAACATTTTAGTTGGGAAACCCGAAGATACAAGACCCCTTAGTAGGCTGAGAAGTATATGAGAGGATTATGTGAGAATGTATTCGGAGGAGGTGGATTGGATGGAATTGTACCAGGATAGGGTCGAATGGTGAACTGACGTCTTGGCGGCCATTATATTTTGAGTTCCTCAAGATTTAAGTGTGAGTTATATAGGAATGGGGAGGTTAGATTGTGAGAAACTCACCAGCACTATTATTAAGGCTATTAGAGAAAACCATGATGATGGATTGGATGTGGACATCCATTTTCTAGTGTATACGTCCGTGATTCAAACCCCGATATTACCGTCACCAGAAATTAAGTGTAATGTGAGACCAAAACCAGAGACACCTTGTCCACCGTTGTGGGTGCATTTGACAGTCATATTGATATCCGGAGACCAATAGAAATTTGAACATAGGTGTTCGCAAATTTGTAACGCCTCACTTGCAATGTACTGGCTTGAGGATGACACGAATATCCGGGGTTCGAGTCCCTTCTGGATGTACTGAAGGCTGTTTTTTCCCCCCCTAAATATGTTCCTAATTTTCTTTCCACTAAAATGCAAGTACATTCCTTCAAAATTAAACCTTATTCTTCCCTAGCTTTTTATTTTAAATGTACCGATAGATCGAATGGGTGGTGAAACGTGGTGGATAAAACATTCAGTGAAAAAAAGTCAACCAAGTTAAATGAAAAAGAACAAGAATGAAGTAAAGAAACGAGTTCAAGTGTAGGCAAAGGAATAAAAGATAATGAAATTGATTTTCTTCCTATACGTAAAACGAAATCAAATTAGTTTTAAAAATGAGGTGGCCCAATGGCTAAATAATTTTATAGTAATGGAAATTGATAAAACTAAAGAAAAGGGGAAAATAAGCTAATAAGAGTAAATTTGATTAAGAAAGCCCACCTAGGGAGAAAAGTAAAGACGTGGGAAAAATCCAATGCACAAAGGTGACGTCTTCCTTTCTTCTGTCTTCTATAGTAGGAATAGTCACTCACACATTTTAACACAAATAGAGTAATATTTCGGCATTGTTGCCTTTATCAAACACAAAGAACGAAAGGAAGAAAGAATACACTTGAGAAAGAAAGTGTGTACTATATCTTCTTCCCTTATTTTTCCTTTCTTTTTACTTTTATCAATTTCCATTGTTATAAAATTGGACTGATTTAATAATTTGGGACGTATAAAGAACTACTATTGTATTTAATCAACTATAGATTTTATTGACCTGCCTCGGTGGCGTAGTTGGCTAACGTGCTTGTCGTGTTGAGCTCGACTGCTAAGGACGGGGAGATCGAGGTTCGAATCTCGGTCGGGTGAACTGGGGGTGGTTTTTCCTAAATGGTTTTCCACTCTCCCTCCACGCAAATTCGGGTTCATTTCCTCTGATCAAACCTTCCTAATTCCTAGTCCATTATTGTAATTAGCACTTAAAGCGTATAACCCGAACGGGTAGTAATACGCGGTGCTAAATATTATTATATTATTATAGATTTTATTAGCTATGGTTATTTAAAAACTTAAGTTAATAAAGTAAGGATGAGTAAGGTATATTATTTCTAAAAAAATACTAGTATTTTCCTGGTAGGATTGAAAGAAATCACATAAGTGAAAACATTTGAATATAGGCCTACCCATTCGGGATTCCAACCTTTCCTCCTTTCCTCCAGACGAGACTGACTACTTTATCCCCATGCCCACCGGTTTTGGATAATACATATTATAAAATCATCACATATCCTAAAGGTGACTCTTCTTTTGGTGTGGTTCAGATTGAAACAAAAATAAACCCGCTTCGGTGACTCCATAGACTAAGGTGCTAACCTTGCAGTATATAAGATTGCTGATAACGGGGATATCGAGTTTCGAATCTCGTTCAGGTGTACTGAAGGTATTTTTACTAAATAGGTTTCCACTCTACTTCCACGCAAATGCGGGTACACTTCCTGTAATCTTAATCCTCCTCGTCCCTAAAATCATTAGCGTAATCAATTCGTATTCGTATAACCTGCACCGGTAGTAAGATGCTGTGCAAAAACAAAGATTGAATTGGTTTTGATAGAATCTTATTTTAAGAGGTGTGCTGTAAATCTTCACTAGGTGCAATTTAAAAAAATATGGTGTGTCAACTCAAATGCATTAAATCTTAATATCGGTCAACTGTTTGTAATAACTAATCTATACAGCAAATAAAAGATCAGATTTTTGAATAGTTGAGGTTAGGTAAATTTAAGTTAGAATGTACGATCCTGGTTAGAATGTATATTTTATAATACTAAACAGAATAAAACATATATAGTCTGATGTAAGAACCGGTTGGACGTTATATCATTTTGTGAAAATATATGTTCCCTATTATTTTATAGATGAAGTATTGGTAGGTTGTATGATTTTAAAAAAATCAGTTTTATATTTACAACATGACATAAAATATATATGATTTTTCTAGTATAAAAAGTATTCAGACTTTACTCCTTTTACTACCACTGGGTACATTTTTTCAGATATCACGAGAACCAATGCGTCACTTTCGACCACGTCCTATTCCCTATTTTACGTGACTGGATAACGTTTCACTTGGAAATCAGACCTGATGATGGTTGTTAATCCGAACCATGTCGTAACGTCAATCCAGCCTGAGGTGAAGCAATGTTAAGGAGAGGATCCAAAAACACTCCAGCTAAGGAACGTGCTTTAGTTATTCTTCACAGAACAGTATATTATCATTTTCGATAATTTATCTATTTACACATTTTTTATAACTTCTTTGACTTTATATTCAACTGCTTTAAGACTACAAAATCTGATTGACATGTTATCTGTTTTACGTAAGTTTACGGTTGTTTGCAACTACATTGTACCATTCTAGCACAGATAATTTACTCCTATTTCTATTACTTCCCCCCCCCCCNACTTCCCCCCCCCCCTTCAACCTATAATCCATGTTGTGTCCAATTTTTAATTCATATTTTAATATTCTTATATTAAAATAATTATAATATTTTTGCATGAAATTTCTATTCCACTATTGTGTTTCACAATTTATTTTAATGCCATAATATTTAACTAATTAATCATCTAATCACCTTGTTATTATTCTCTAGTCCCTGTCAAATTTTATATTAGGTTTTAGTAGAATGGTCTTTCATAGGATTACTGTGTTTAATCTTTATCATAATTTACAGGTCCTCGACCAATTTATATATTAATTTAATTCTTCAACTGTCTTGCCTGAATCTTGAACTATTCTAACCCACCCAATTATAACCATTTTGTTCTGTAACATTTATTTAATAATTTGCATTCTTAGGGAGTGGTTGCATATATATTTGATCATTTATGATATAGGATATTTATAATTGATATCTTCTAGTAATCCTTGTATCAATATTTTATCTAATATTTTTTTCTTTTCAATCTCCTACAGTAAACTGTCTTTTAACTCACTTCCAAGATTGTATTAACATATTGTAACAACCTTTGAACTGTTTTTATAAAGTGTGTTCCTTTCAAATTTTCAAAGAAAAGCAAGCTACATCATAATTCACCTATGATTTATTTTAACCTGGTATGGGCAGGTACACTCTAATCCACTTCTCTATCAAATTATCTCGACACTTTGCACAGTCCAATAATTGTCTCGTTTCCCATCGTCTGTCTCGTACCTCAGCCCCGACTTCACTGTCCTACACTCCACCATACCACCTCTCCTCAGAGCGAGCGAGGTGCCGTCTAGCGACACACCTTCCAATCAGACAAGGTGTGACGTAGACGTCACAAGACCAAGAACACATAGTAATTATTTCCCTGACTCTTTTTCGCATTTAATTACAGTGTGATAATGTAACTTATGTGGAATTTATTTAATTGAGTTGCTGATAACAACATACAGCTTTATATTATTATTATTATTATTATTATTAGCACCGCGTCTTACTACCCGTTCGGGTTATACGCACTTACGCTAATGTGTAATGGTAGGCTGATTGTGAAATGAAACGAAGGACCTACAGTTTAACGTGGGATCCGAACCACGGTGGAGGACTGGCATTCCACACATTCACAAGATGTCTTGTTAGAGGTGAAGGAAGGGTTTGGTAATTAGATAAACCTTTGCCGGGCCCGAGGATTGAACCCCGGCCGCCAGCATAGAAGTCTGACACCTTACCCCTAGACCACCAGGTCACCTACAGCATTATACTATTTATATTCATATGTATGGGTAATTATCGCTTTTAGAAAATCCATTATGTTTATTTAATGTGTAGAGCCCAGTAAGCTTTTGCAATATTATTCTTTACGCAACATAATCATGTCAGTAATTTAAAAAAAAATATTTTTCAAATGTTATTAAAAAGATTACTGTCTTTAAAATTATAAATATATAATTAAAGGTTTAACACAGAGAAATATTAGAGCAGTAGCAGGTAATGTCGTCACCATAAGCATCATCATCATCAAATGTTTCCAGCCGGTGGCCGGGTCAGTTTCTTAAGATGACCCTATATTCCTCCATCCTTCCACCACTCTGCCTCCTTTAATTGCTTCCATTCTTCTCCTTTCACTTGCACATTTTCTGTTAAATGCTCCCCCCATAAACATATTGGTCTCTCTTTCAGTATTCTTACAACTTACTTCATCTCCATCATTCTCCTTGGGATTATTTTCTTCTCCGTCCTCATTTCATCCCCATACCGTCTCATCCTTGCTTCCTATAATATCTCATTTACTCCCTGTACCCCCACTCATTCCTAATCTGGTTTCTCCTCGTGACAGCTAACATGCTCCTCAAAAATCTCATCCCATTTAAGTTAATTTAATTGATTAAAATATTTACAAATTAATGTTAATGGTTTTTAAATGTTAATAGTTTAGATATAACTCCGAAATTTAATTCAGTGCCTTTAAAATAATCATACTTGTATTTAGGTTAATTTAATTAATTAAAATACTTAAAAATTAATTTTAAAGATTTTAAAATGTGAATAGATTATTATTCTCTCTTACGTCCAATGTCCATGTTTCTGTTACATATGCAATTATGGGTACAACGTACACACTACATGTTTCTTTTAACGCCGTGTCTTACTACCCGTTAGGGATATGCTCCTATATAATAATTATACTAATGTGTTAGGGATTATAAAGGTTTAATTTTAGAGGAGATACACTCGCATTTGCATAGAGGGAGCGTGGAAAACCATTTAGGAAATGCCAAGCTTAGTTCTTCCAACCAGAATCGAACCCTTATCTCCTCGTCCGCGGCGGTCTAGTATATTTCGAGAGTAGTGCCCCCAGTTTGACCGTGTCACCACCGAAGCAGGTCGTTTTAAATTTAAATTTGGATTATTGGTAAAATTTTAATCAACTTGATCATTGATTACACTGCGAGATTGATTTTTTATCTGGAGTTGATATAATTTTTAAGACCATTTTTCTTATCCTGAAAAATTGTGATGTATTGCACATGGTTGATTCTTCCACCGAGCCCTTCAACCGTAGTAGAAGCTGGAATAAACGTGAGGCGCTTTTAAACAGAGGGATGAGTTCAATACTGTTTAAACTACAGGTTGGGTTGTTCAAGTTCGAAATAAAATGTAGTTTCAACATAATCGTCTAGAAACTAAACTAAGCTGCGACATCGCATCGAAGGGAACGCAAACCAGACGTCAACCTCATCATATCTGGTTCGAGTTGGTTGGAGATTTCCGTTTTGATAGTCAAGGACAGATGTATTTAAGGTGGTTTACACCTAAATTTCTTATCACTTGCCACCTGCCCCCTTCCACTCCAAAAATTGAGTATATTTAATTTAAAATTATAGCATTTAATCACAATTTTACCAGTATAATTAAAAGGTCACATGGGTGGTAAAAATAATCAATATATATAAAATATAAATGTTTTTAAAATAACAATTCCATATTTCATTAAAAGTATGTATATATTTGTAAATGTTTAGTTAAAATTTAATTAAATCAAGTAGACTAAATCAAACTATAAACATAATAGTAATTAATCGAAGAATTTTATTAAATATATAAGACTGCGATTAATTAAAGAAGTTTGCTATGCATATATATTCATTATAGTTCTAGTTTGATTTAATTAACTTGGTGTTACATAAAATTTAATTATTCTTAGAAAATGCGAATCTCATCAAAATATTATATCAGCAGATATGTTTAAAATTTAAATTTATACATTCGAATTTAAAACAGCATGATTATCAACACATAAAAGGTGGAATATGTAACTTTCTTTCTCTTTATATGGAACTATATAAGAAGCAAATTCAATTTCATGGTTTTTATATCGTCAGCTAGATCTTATAACATCGTTAGCAACATAGATGTATTGATTATATTTTACAAAACAATTAATTCTTTGTGTATTAAAGAAAATTTGTGTTTTTCCACAATCTCTACTATACATCCTAGATACTCGCATATTCATAGCAACTTTTTATGAAGAAGAAAGGAAGGATTTAGAGGAAGTTGTACTCTCATTTGCACGGAGAGATAAGTGGTTATTTATAAAAATTTAGATCTAAAGACTAATTTGATATTTTAACACATTATAGAAGAGATTAGAAGAAAGCTCTCTCTTTAAATGCTTATCGGTGTGATATAAAAAAGGTGTTAATTTATACGAAAGATAAAGATAAAAATTTAATTATTTAAAATGTAAAGTATATTTTTAAAGATAGTAATTTTAAACTTAATTGTGCACAATATAAAAATTCTTGAGTTGATTCTCATAGTCTACTTTTACATATACCTGACATTTTTCTACAATTGGATTATTTTGTATAAACAACACAAAAACTTCTTTATACAAAACATAAAAAATGAAAGAATCTCTCTTGTGGTTATCTATATTAAAATGATAAGTGCTTTTTATTGGTTGAACACTGTTACAAATAAATCTTGCTCTCTTGGGAGACTACCATTTCTTCATAAATAAAATACTGACGTTATAAGAACAAAACAAAATAAAGAAAGGTAAGAAAAGATAAAATTAAGAGATGACTAGTGCCATTAATCAATGGTACAATCCTAAAAGAAGAGAAAGTTTAATTCTTCTCTTTTTTCCTCTTCTTTTTTTTTTCTTCTTATATCCCGAAGCTAACTTACTCAATCATAGGATGACATCTTTAACAAGTTTTTCTTAGTTTTTTTTCATTTAATTTCTCACCTTTTCCTCCTACGAAAATTTAAGAAGTGTTCTTTAGTAAGGAAAAAAATCCCCCATTTGTTTATTAAATCTTTTACCAATCTTAAACATATTTGCTTGTTTGAATTTAAATATCTTTTTCACACAGCAAGTTCAAAATAATATTAAAGAAAACAAATAATATTATTTACTTCCTTAGAAAAAATATTTTTTAAATCCTAATTTTGATAACTTACTCCACAAAAAGTGAAAAGAATGTAAAATAAATTGGTTTGTGTCAGGTTTTTTTTTCAACATACCAAAATTCCTACCTCATTGCTATTTATGAAATATTTGATATATAACAAAGGATTAAAACTACACAGTCTGAATAATGTTTTAAATCATATTTTAAAACAAAATTATATGTGCATGCATGACAGGAATATTTTATATAAATACTAAAATATCTACGTACCTAACATGCAGCGAATTTCAAAATTCTACAATTCAGCATCTAGAAAGCAAAGTTTTGTTAGTTTTTTTTGCAACTATTATTATAAATATAAAATATAAATTACATCACTTAAAACTTAAGCTATAAATTGAAAGGGATGAAAGTATATTTTAATAAGCAAACTTAAGAATTAATATAAACTAAGTCTTAATTAATACATTGTTAAGATAAAATAACACATTTAAAATAACAAGAAGCACTATTTTTTGTAGAATGCCATATTACTATTTTGATAATAGTTACGAGACTTTTTCATTGTTATCATTGGTAAAATTTTACTTTTTATACATTTTTTAAATATTAATCAAGGTATTGTGTACTTTTTAAACACGTTAAATGATGAACTTGATATTTTTCCAAACCCATCACGATATTTTACAGTTTTTCAGTTTTCCTATACTTACATAGGTTTAAAAATATAATTTAGAGAAAATTTAAAATAAAATACAAATATGTATTTAAAATTTACTGCATGCATGCAATAATTTATACAATGTAAATTATACACTATTTTAAAGTTATCAAAATTATGTTACCTAATCACGTCTTAGTATCCGTTAAAGTTATAAGCGTATAGCATTTACGCTAGTGAATTAAAGATAAGGGATTTAGAATTTTAGAGGAAATGTACCATCATTTGCGTGAAGAGAAAACTCCACTACAATCAATCTAATCTAACACGCAAATGATGCGTTAGATCATGAAACCACCCCTGGGCGTATCCACCAATTTTCTTATGAATTGACATATCTGACAGAAATAAAAGGTTAGTTAACCTAATTTCACCTCTTCATATGTCAAATCATATCGGTATTGGCTATCACTTTTGACAAATATTATTAATACCTATAAAATTTCACTAATAACATAGATCGCAAATATTAATCTATTTTAAGTTTTTAGCGCGCATTTTATGAAACGACTAATTATAATATCCCACGATAATTTCAATGAGCGAGAGTGAAAGGACCTTCCAATTTTGCCGGTAAAAGTATTTTCACATACTTTTCAGGGTTCCACAATCCACATGGAACCCACGGCTTTACCTCGCCTCCTAAGGAAGTTGAGCTATGGATTTATATCGCTCAAGAAAAATCCTTTGACCTCGGCTGGGTTTGAACCCAGGAACATCGGGTCTTGAGGTGAGCACACTACCCAAATACCACTGAGGTTGACTGAAAATAATTGAAACTACGGTACTGTGCGTGTGGAGTGTAGCGAATTTAAATTATTGAAAAACATGGTGAAAGTTGTAATAAGGAAGCAGTTAAACTACGATTATAGAATTCAATATAAATATTATTTGTGATAATTATATTAAGAAAAAATTATGTGAAATATAACACTTATTGCATATGTCTGTAAATATTAGTTAAAGTGACTATTGTCAATTCTACATATAAGATTAGATATAACATATAATTAATCTTATATGTAGAATTGACAATATCAACTTTAATTAATCTTTACAGATATATTCAATAAAAGTGTTATATTTCGCATAATTTTTTCTTAATATCCTTTTCACAAATAATATTTATATTGAATTCTAAAATCGTAGCATTTAAATTAGATGAAAAAATTACATCGAACCAAGGACCTTCAGCTTGGCGTGCCATTGCTCCACCACTGAGCTATCAAGGATACGTCCCGTTGCTCAGGTCATTCTTCACACGTATATAAAGACGGAGTCTGGGATGGACGTGTGTAATCGCCAGCTACAAATAATCGACCAATAGTATCGCGAGATATCACAACCATTTAGGATTCGTATTGGCCGTTATGCCGCCAAGTATACAAATATTTTTAATATAAGGTGTTCTGTCTTACGACATGTAAATTCCTTGCACCCTGTCATTTGTCTCCTATCTCAGCTCCAAGATTGTACACAATTAAAGATTTTAATTTTATATATTTTATTTTATTTTCGCCGAGTAGCAAATGGCTGTGGTGTCTGACAACTCGCGATACTATTGGTCGTTCATATGTAGCTAACGACTACACACGTCCATCACAGACTCGACCTTAAACTATGAGTGAAGAACGGACCTTGGACACGGTACGTATCATAGATAGCTCATTTGTAGATCATTAGCCCACCAAACCAAAGGTCCTGCGCTCAATCCCCATGTCCAGGTATAATTTTTAAACTAATTTAAGTTAACTAATAATAAAGTAAAATGTTATCATTGTCAACTGCCAATGAATAAATTTGATTTTTTAAATGGTAAGAAAACTAAGATAAAGTTATATAATGATAAAAGGTTATTTTACATTAATTATAAAATTGAAGCGATTACTCTATGAACGGTTGATAAGATATGTTTTATTTAAACGCCATCAAAAAAAACCTGTAGCCTCCACACAAGTACTGTAATTAATATTGACGATAATATCAACAGAACGGTAATGGAGAGCACGTGACTGAATACAACGGATGAATTACTCAAAACGGAACAACAGTAATGACACCGGCCAGCCGACAGAGAGAGAACCTTCCCGCGTTTTGGAATGGCGGCGGCCATCATGGCGTGCCTCTATTTTGTTCGATCATGACAGCTAATTGTGTTTTCCCAATCACCCAGGGGTGCCACTGGAAGGGACGAGAGGGTAAGAGAGAGTGATATAGGGGGAGAGAGGATTGTTATAGGGTAAGGGAGAAAGATGTGACTATCCAACCATGCCTTACCCACCTTGCTGGAATTTTTTCCCTGGGTGAAAAAAAAAGAGAGAGGCCTTACTTGGACTTTATGGGTGGAAAAGGCCGTTGATGGGGAGTTGGTCCAGGGTTAGGGAGGAGGGAGGGGGGGGAAGAGAGATCCAGGAATTAATCAGAGCTCTACGTTACGGTGAATTAATTTAATCACGAATTCGTAACCATGTTTCCCCCGTCCAGAAGGACGGAGTAGTGTAAATCACCGCGATGGGGGAAAAAATGGAGGGTGAAAAACCTGAGAAACAAGTTGGAATACATACCAGCCCATTATGAGTACTTCATACTTCAACCTCTTAATACCTTTTATTTAAACCTCAAACGTGTTTTAATTTAAATATTTATATGTCTATCTATATTTGTGGTAAATGGGTGCCGCTTACTCGAAGGGAAATTGTCTCACAATAGGGTAGTTTTTATGGTAATAATGGCAGTCCTGAAGTTTTAAAAACACTAAAACAATCACCCGTTTCAGGGTACAGATGGTCTAAGGCGACACTCTCGTGTTATAATGGTCTACTTGTGACGGGGAGATCGGAGTTTGAACCCCGGGTGGGTCTAAAGACTGTAGTTTTCCTATATGTCTTCCCACGCTCCTTCCACGCAAATGCCGGTAGATTACCATTAAAATTCTTCCTTCCTCATCCCTAACCCATAGAGTATTATCATATACGCTCATTATCTGAACGGGTAAAAAAAAAATTAAAAAATATTCTCCAATTAATTGCTTAAAGATAAAAGCCGCTCTCAATCCCAAGAAGAATAATTACTCTGGTCAATTTAATCCTCTGTGTGACTGTACGTTTGTTGGGTGTGAACAAACTAATTACATCATTAAACATTAAATATTACTACTATTGAGACATTTATTGGCTGTGATAACCACAACTATGAATACTAACACAGTATTATTATTATTATTATTATTATTATTATTATTAGTAGTAGTAGTAGTATTATTATTAGCACCGCGTCTTACTACCCGTTCGGGTTATACGCACTTACGCTCATGTGCAATGGTAGGGTGATTGTGAGATGAAATGAAGGACCTACAGTTTAACGTGGAATCCGAACCACGGTGGAGGCCTGGCATTCCACACATTCACAAGATGTCTTGTCAGAGGTGAAGGAAGGGTTTGGTAATCAGATAGATCTGTTCCGGGACCGAGGATTGAACCCCGGCCGCCAGCACAGAAGTCTGACACCTTACCCCTAGACCGCCAGGTCACCCTTATAAAATTAGAATGCGGGTACATTGTATGCATAGTAAATAAATAAATAGATGTATTTATTTTATGTTAGAAATTATTAAGGTCATGTTTACATAAAATGTACCTACATTTTTGTGGAGAAATAGTGGGGTAAATCTAGAAATAAGCACCCTAATCACACCCGATTAGAATACAAGCGCTGACTTTGTTGAAACAAACTAAATAAGCTTTAAATTTAGACCTCGTGCCCATTGTCGTGGGTATATGCTATTTTTCAAAAATAGTTTGCTATCCATAAATAATTACATGTTGTTATTTTTAAATTTTATAACCAAATAATAAATAAAAATATTATATAAATATAATACCGTTGATATTTTAAATTAACTACCACCAATCAACACACTGAGATTTTAAGAAACCATAACCACAATCTGATTTTTAAAACGAAACAAAAGTAAAAATTAAATTAGTTTGTACAATACTCTCCCTAAGTAAGCTTTCAGCGCGATGTGGATGAGTACTGACCAAAGTGTAGTGATTATGTCAGCGTTCGATGCTTGCTAATCTCCGAAATGGTTGCATGGAATGTGTTTTAAAGGGTTCGGAAGGGAGAATAGGGGTAGGTGTAAAAGAGATATGAGGAGTGAATGGGGGCGCTAAGCCTCAGCCAAACATTTCAGTACGACCTCCCACCGGGGTAAAGGATGATAACAGTGTTGGTGCATTAGGTAACTCACCGATCTTTTCTCTCTACATCCCTGAACGAATAACTCTTAACGTTTATGATACGTGTTACGCTTTTTCATGTCTGGTTATTTTAACTAGAAGCTGTTTTCATAAAGTTCACCAAATATTGCTCCAACTACTACATTAAAGTGTCCTTTTGTTTGGTTTGCAGGTTTGTATACTCTGGGATAAGTAGTTGAAGGACGTTTACCAGAAGAGAGCACATTATATCATGACCCTTCGTGGGAACGGTTGTTTTCTTTGTCACCATAACTTAGTAACTTTTTAGGTTATACATACACATCCTACTACGATAATGGAATAGGGATGAGTAAGTTAGAATATTGGAGGAAATATTCACAAGTTTTATTGAAGAGAAAGCGGAAGAACATATAAGGAAAAAAAAATTCAGTGCATCTGAGTACGATTCAAATCCAGATTTGCATGTAATCGGCTATCCAAATTATTGTGACACTGACACTCAGGGGTATTCAACTCGGAGTACGTAAATAAAATAGATATGGGGCAATCTAATCCCTCAAAACCTATCGTATTAGAGATGCATAAAAATGTCAAAAATATATCTCAAATACACTTATGAAGAACTTAACTTGAAATAACAATTTTAAGAAATTGGTTAAATGAATTGCGTACAATTGTGCGGTTGGGCGAATAACATATTCACACAAAAAATAGGTGGAAATTTGTACATTTTTTAGATTTTACTTTTAATATTTTTACTTGAACAAAGATTGTACATTTCTTAAAGATTTGATGATTTAAATTTGTATTCAAGTTTCGAAAGAAAGCTTTAGATTTGGATTCGAGAATTAGAGCCAGCCCATACCCAATATATAGTAATTCATGTTAAACACTGAATATTCAGCACCAGATGTAGGACTAGCCACAAGAGATCCGGCATGATAATATGTGATCTGAGAACAACATTTGTGTTCCTTTCTTTCTCCTATATGTATATTATTGAGTGTGTAGGCCTATACCATGCATTATGCACCTACCTAAGAGGTATAGAAATGAAGAAGAATTATATTTGGGGGTACGTGAACAAAAACAGTTTAAATACCACTGCCTTAGAGCATTCGATCATAAAAATGGGTGTTGATTCAATTAAATTCGACTAAATATATACTATAGGAATATAAAACCCTAAAGGTCAGATGATGACTAATCATAAAGATCTTCTTATAATTATGGAAAGATATACAAAAAACTGCTAGTTAAGGAGAATTTAAATGGGAACCTAAAGATTGAAGTATAATAAGAGGTAGAGGAAGATAGAAAAGGACCAAGCATTTTAAAGAGTGAAGGGGAGAGAGTCATAAAGGACGTGTGATGAAGGAAAGCTGCTGGAGATGACGACATACCAGCTAACCTTCTGAAGGAACTGGGAAACAACGAAATAATTGCTCTTACAAAACTATAAATTGGATATACGAGACAGGATAATGGCCCAAGGACTTTCTAGACGTAACCATGGGGGCTATCAATAAGAAGAAGAAGAAGAAATAAGACGAGAAATGCTGTGACCACATGACCATAAGCCTCATCTTTCATGTATGGAAGATTGCAGCAAGAATATTCAATAGGCGACAAGAATATAAAATTGAAAGTTTTATGGAAGAAGAACAATTTGAATTCAGAAAATAACAAGATATGCCATCGAGATGCTAAGATTAATTTCTGAGAGAATTCTGAAAGTTAAGAAAGAATTTTACATTGGTTTTATCGACTGGTAAAAGTTGTTCAATAGAGTGAAATTGAAGAAACTTATGGAAATACTCAAGCAGTTCGGCATCAAATAGAAGGAAAAGGGTTGATTGCAAACCTGTACCTGGGGCGGTGAGTGAATGTGAGACTGAATGATGGAGAGAACAACACCGTAGAGATAGGAAGAGGAGTGAGAGAGAGATGCCCTCTGCCCCAAGTTTGTACTTGTCCGTACTTGTACGGAGAGTTGTTGGTCAGAGAAGCCCTAGGAATACGTGCCAATTTAAGAATAGGAGGACGTGTCTTTAACACAATAAAATAAGATGATCTATCATTGCCGGCAAAAAATAAAGGAGAGTTGTAGGAAATTATAGATTGGCTAGTGGAGATAGGGATAATATATGGCAAGAAGATACACAATGAGAATTCAAAAGTGATGGTGATTTTAAATAAAATTCATATTCACTGAAAATCAAAATTGGAAACCAAGAGTTGGAAAACATATAGCGGTTCAAAGTACCTGCTAAGTCTATTGATAAAAAGAAAGTCCATTGAACCAAATAAATTAGGCTGTGGATTACCATGGTCAAGGAAATTTTCAACAAAAAAGGGTTACTTCTAATCAGCAATTTGAGTTTGGAACTGAGGAAGAAACTGATGAAATGCTAGATTAGGAGAATCACGCTGTATGGAGCAGAAGCGTGGACTCTTATAAGAATATGGAAAATATATATTTGGAGAGCTTTGAAATGTTTTGCTGAAGTATACTTGAGAATATCAGTTGGAGAGACAGGGTCACAAATGAAGAAGTCCTAAGAAGAGTGGGTGAGAAGAGAACTATTTTGGATGTGATTCATGGGTGCAAATAAAACTGTATCAGACTGTCTTCTGCGTGGAGTCATAGAAGGCAAGGTTGAGGGAAATAAGAACTTATGAAGGAGGGGAATTCAAATATTGGATGAATTGAAGGATACAGTATAATAAAATTCTTGGAATCGAAGAAGGAGGCAGAGGGCATTGGTGGTTTAATTCCACTGACAAGAGGGATTGATTTTTCGTAAGACAGAACACCCAATAATAAGAATAAGAATTATTATTTTTATGATTAATAAAAAATATTCATATTTTTTTAAATCATATGCCACATTTGACTCAACCTAATTGCAATCGTAAATTAAGCGATACGAGAATCAAACCCGTTTATCGAATGTTATTTTCAATTTAATTGAAATTGATCATATCAACAGGGCTTATCTTGTAGTCAATAATCAAATAATATTTTTAATCAAAGATAATTCCAATGTGTTTTCTAATGTGTAATGCCTATTTCAACAATTATTTACTGGATTATAAAATATTACAAATTTGAATTTTATTTTTGTAACATTCTGTAAGGGTTAAGTTTAAGCGTGTGTACAATTTAAAATGTTTACATTGTGCCTCTACATAGCCTCATTTTACAAACTCATTATTCGTACTCATTTTCTCACCAAATTCTCCATTATTATCGCACGTGTTCTATTAACGGCAGATTATGGAAACTGTTGTTTGGCGAAAATTAATTACGCGAAGCGTTGGTTAGAAAGAGAATGGTTTGTGGGTGAGTGTGCTGTCCAATTTGAGTGTGTTTTGTGACGTCATATACCATTTGTTTATAATCGCGATAGATATCCATATGCACATCAGATTCAAAAGTGTAATTAAATGTGTGTTGCCTTTCAACCAGGTAGTTTATGGTGAGTTGGTATGGAATACGTAATATTTATCTATATTGGGGTTGTAACACTGGACATTAATCACAAAGATCAGTAGTTATAGGTTTGGTAAAATAAGTGGACAGGATCTAATGTAATAATTAGGGAGAGTACTTTCGAGTCCTTTAATCACTAAGGATATACGATAAACATTTGATTCGAAATATAAAAAAGTATATAAATCCTTTTATTTTAAACTTTGAATTGGAATTAGAACTTTAGTTGTTACAATGTTTATCGGTTGCTCGACCTAATATGACTATAAGACAAATTTAACAGATATATCTCATGCCAATGATTTACCACTTAAGGCGGGGTGCTAGTGAGCGGGACTTCAGTGCACTAATTTTGCAGTTTTTATAGCACAAACATGTTTTGGCCAAAATAAATCAAATATTTCTTCTATAGAAACATAGTGTTTTGTTTTCTGCACATGCTAATCTTAACAGTTGTTGAATATCTGTCGCGAGCATGGCAGCATTTGGTGACAAACTTTATAAATAAAGAGAAAAGTTTGTCACCAAATGCCGACATGCTCATGACAGATATTCAACAACTGTTGATATTAGCATGTGCTGAAAACTAAACTATGATTATATAGAAGAAATATTTGATTTATTTTGGCCAAAACATGTTTGTGCTATAAAAACTGCAAAAATACTGCCCTTAACACACGCTCACTAGCGCTCCACCTGAACGGCTATAAAAGTTACTAAGAATATCTCAATTATTAGTTCATATGCTTGCCACAATCGTGTTCCAAAGATAACATAAATAGCTATGAAAAAATCTTACTAGCTAACTCTTTGGCAGAAGGAACTCAAAAATTAATTCGCTGCACTGACAAAATAATTACACCACATATCCTTATCTATAGCTAGTTCTAGCCAGTCCATCTCACCACGCCGTATCCATATTTTGAGCTAGCTCCGTATGTTCAGTACATCTCACCATACTATATCCTTATTTTGTGCTAGATTTATCTAGCCCCTCTTACTACACCCTATCCTTATCTTGATCGAGCTATATTACCTACACCTCACCACACACTATCCATTTCTTAATCTAGCTATATCCATTACATCTCATTACACACTATCCCTATCTTAATCTAGTTATATCCATTACATCTCATTACACACTATCCCTATCTTAAGCTAGTTATATCCATTATATCTCATTACACACTATCCCTATCTTAAGCTAGTTATATCCATTACATCTCATTACACACTATCCCTATCTTAAACTAGTTATATCCAGTCCATCTCATTACACCCTATCTATTTCAGGTCCATTCTAATGCTATCCTCCCAGCCACATCTAGGTCTTCTCAAGACTCTCTTCCCCCTGGGTTTGCCAGTCAATACCGTGAACGTGATCCTAGATTCTAATTATCTATATTATTATTTATATAATGAAAGAGTTTATTTTTAAATAGATTTTAATAGCATGTGATTATATGTTTTATTTCTCATTTGTAAAGTTGGTGTTTGTGGGTTTTGAATTGATTGATCTGACTATAATATAATGTTTAAATAAAGATTTGTATTTGTATTTATAATGTACAGTACATATATGTCTGTGGTCCGGTGAAATATCATGATATTTTTTATATATAAATGGTTGTGTGTTACAAACAATCTTACTAGAGTATACTAGATGCTAATAGCTGTACATTTTTTTAAATAAAACAGTATCTTGTATAAAACTATAAAAAATAAATTTGTGGAATCCAACACCTTAACTCAAAATAGAAATGGATGTAAAAATACTGAATAATATTGCGATAACTATCTATTCAACAAAAATCTAATATTAATTACAATAGGTTTTAAATTTATTGGCAATACAAATATTATTATTATTATTATTATTATTATTGAAATATAGAACATCAAAATAATTTTGAAGAGTATAAAACAATTTGCATACTCTTTCATACATTCATTCAAAGAACCAATTATGTCAAAAACCTATTTTAATATTTTTCAACAGATAAGTCGAGTTTTTAAAAATCGTATGTTATATTTAACCGCGAGAGATAGTATCTAGCCCAGCCGCCGTGAATGCAGACTTCTAGCCGCCTTGGAGGTTGTCTACGCGTCATACCCGCAATGAGATGACGTGATGATAGTGATTATAAACATAATCTAAGTCTAATTAAACAAACCCTGTTGAACGTTGGGATAGTTCATCTTTTGGTATAAAAACCCGTGGTACCACCGTGAGTCGAACCCGTGGCCTCTAGATCAGTGGCATAGTTTGCTGACCACCAAACCAAGAGGCCAGTCACATATTCTGAATATCGGGGGAAGTGTTGAGGTATCTACTATAGATCCATACTTTCTGACAATTTTTTTTTTAACAAAACGCTGCTATACAAACAATATTGTCATATATATACATATATAGATATGTAATAGTAAAAAAACTATAAACAAAGTTAATTGAATCTCATGTTCCTCAGGAGGGGGGGGGGGNGGAGTTAAAGCGGAAGGGGAGGTTGCAGAAAATAACGCTACATTGTTTGACCACAAATTGCTTTTGTTTATCTCTTACGCAATATATAAACGGAACTCATTCGTTAACAAACAAACAAACAAAATGTTAGTGTACACATAAACGCAGTTATTTCTAGGGGATTTTTTTATTTCTCCTGTTGTAATCTGCTGGCGGACAAAATCTGATCCATTGTTTTTACCACAAAAACCCGACAATACCCAAAGGGCTTTAGTAACCAATATACCCTAGCCTCTCGTGTCCAGTGAGTAGCTGGTGGAGGGCTTTAGGTGGGGTGAGGGGGACGTATCAATGTAACTAAATAGGGTAAAAGCCCCCACCCCCGACCCTACCTCTCTTACCAACCCCCCGCCCTTCCTGTTTTATCCCTGCAACCCCATCAGCATTCTCAAGGGACATATCACTGACTTGTATGGAGGAATGAGATCTGTGAATTAAAAGGGGAGATGAGAAAAATATGAAATTAACTCGACCCTTCAATTCATTCTGCGGGCATTTACATATGAGCCGTGTAATTTTCAATCTGCGCCCATCCCTCCATTTATTTATTTGTGTGTGTGTGTGTGTGTGCGCACGCGCGCACGTTACAAGTAGAATTTTAATTATAAATATATTTTTCTTACTTTCTGTTGTTCTTTTTTTAAGATTAATAAATAAATGAACTTAAGACATTGGAAACTCATTTCAAACTAAAGAAATTGCTGCTTATATTTAATACATACGCGGGGGAAAAAAATGTAATAAAGATACTTGAGCCGTAATTTTAAGAGATATAGCTACCCGCCTTAAAGGTCGAATGGTCTAAGGCAGGGGTACCCATTTTTTTAAATATAGAGGTCCGTTTTAAAAACCTGATACACTTAAGTGGTCCGGCAAAACTTAAAACAGTAACTCAAGTTCAAACACTATAGGACTATACTAATTCAAACCCGTGATATTCTTTCCTTTTAGTTATTTTACTACTTTATTATTTCTATCCTTCCATGTCTACTTACCACTCACCATTTAAATAGCATCATTTATTGTGTTTCTCACTATCCCATTAAGGTCCTTAAAAATGTATCTGCGGTCCGGATGTAGACCGTGGTCCACCATTTGATAACCACTGGTCTAACTGGCCTGCCTGGGAGATCGAGGCTCGAATCCCTGTTGGGTCTACTAAGGGTGAATTGTCCTAAATGTTTTCCCACTCTCTTTCCATGCAAATGCGAATAAATTAACTCTAAAAAGCTTCCTTCAAGATCCCTACTCCATTAAAGCTCAAATGCGTATAACCTGAACAGGTAATAAGACGTGGTAAAAAAATACAATTAATTTTTTTTATAGAAAGTGTCTATTGTAAATTACAAACATGTTTTTCTAGTGAACAACATTGATAATATTTTATTATATTATTAGTGTAGTTTTATATTGAATTATGCGGCTCACATTACTTAACACGTGAATATATGAAAGTAGATCTAATAACGCTTTTAGCTGTCAGATAAAGTTTGTTCTATAAATATTGGATTGTAAAAACAGCGCACTAAGCTTGTATCGTTTTAGAAATATGTATAATATATGTTAACATGTAATAAAAATATTATGGTTTTATCATCGTAAATCGATGATCACTAATTTTATAAAACCAACCAGTAACATTTGAATTGTGTTCCATTTATTATTTAAACGTTCTAAAACCAAATAATAGAAGTCTCTCTTTGAACATATTATTTTTTTCCCTTGATATATTTAATGTTTACTTTAATAACATATACTGTATATTATATAAACACACAACTTATAAACGAGATAATATTATGAGAATGCTTCTAACTCTACATACTGGACTTAGACCAATAGTTCCCAAACTGTGGGTGGCGATCCAGAGGGGTGGTTGTGGGCATCTTATTTTAGGGTCATTAATATAGAATTACGAATTAAATATCCGAGATATTATACTTGTTAGATTCTGATGTATCTGCATCTAAATATTATATTATTTAAATTGAAAACTGATACCTTGACACGGAAATTGAGCCCGGGATCTTTGGCTTGGTAAGCCAAAACTCTAACCACTGAGCTGTAAAGCAGTCATCCCGTGTCGAGGGTAATTCTTCACTCATATTTTAAAGCTGAGTAAGCCTACTGGATAGATCTTTGGTTATAACACTGATGTACTAAGCCGAAGGTCCCGGGTTTGATTTCTGTGTATGGGTGTCATTTTTAAAATTAATATAGAAGACAAAACGTTATTTAGTTTTCTCAATAAAATATCCATTGTCAAAGTGAGTGTTGGCATATTTATATACACACGAAGAATATTATTATTATTATTATTATTATTATTATTATTATTAGCACCACGTCTTACTACCCGTTCGGGTTATACGCACTTACGCTAATGTGTAATGGTAGGGTGATTGTGAGATGAAATGAAGGACCTACAGTTTAACGTGGAATCCGAACCACGGTGGAGGCCTGGCATTCCTCACATTCACAAGATGTCTTGTCAGAGGTGAAGGAAGGGTTTGGTAATCAGATAAATCTTTGCCGGGACCGAGGATTGAACCCCGGCCGCCAGCACAGAAGTCTGACACCTTACCCCTAGACCACCAGGTCACCTACCACATGAAGAATAGAATTTATACTTTTGTTTAAAAGTACGGCCTGAGTATTTAATTTATATTTATAAAATTTAAAGTTTTGAAGATTATTATGTCACCTAACTCTGAAATAGTTTAATATTGTCTGAAAGAAAGGTTTCAATCATTTACTAGATAATGTTATACTATTAATCATTCTACTATCTAGTGCTAGTGATAATAACCCTCTTCAGTGGTTGAAGGGTTAAACGCGCTACTCTTGCTATGGACTAGACTTCCTATGAGGAGAAGATCGAGGTTCAAATCTCGGTCAGGCGTACTGAGAATGATTTTTCCAAATTTGTTTTCCACTCTCCTTCGTCGGGTCATAAGGCGAGAACTTTACCCCCAGGACCACAGAGTTAACAATAATACTTTGTTATATTTTTAACGAGTGTTTACGTTATGTTACGTGTGTCCTGTATCTCACACACACTGGGTTTATTTACGTTACATGACGTTAAGTGAACATTAAATTAAGTTAGTGTTAATTTTATCGTGATCCTGGCATTAAATTTAAAGCTTTCATTAGATGAATTGATGGTTACAACGAGCTTGAAGCTCAAATACAAGAATAGCTCATTTTCTCATAATATATATTCTTCCCCGTAGAGCCTTAGACTTTTATCACGTGCTTTGAGACTTAATGCTCGCAACATTTTTAGTAGGCCTTGTTCGTACCTAACGTACCAGCCTAGAGAAATGAATTAGATCTGGAAACTTTTTTTTTTCATAGCTTCTCATTATCTATTATTATTATTATTATTATTATTATTATTATTAGCACCGCTTCTTACTACCCGTTTGGGTTATATGCTTTAAGTACTAATTACGCTAATGGATTAATAATTGGAAAGGTTGAGTTAGAGGAAGCGAACCCGTATTTGCGTGGAGGGAGAGTGGAAAACCATTTAGGAAAAACCATCCCCAGTTCACCCGACCGAGACTTCGAACCTCGATCTCCCAGTCCTCAGCGGTCGAGCTCAACACGACTAGCGCGTTAGCCGACTACGCCACCGAGGCGGGTCTTCTCATTATCGTTCGGACTACATGCATATCTGTAAAATAAATTTTATTTTTGCACCCCATCTTACTACCCGTTTGGGTTGTACGCGTATGTACTAATTGCGCTTATAGGTTATGGATGAGAAAAGTTGTATTAGAAGAAGTGTAACCACATTGTCGTAGTAGGGGGAGTAGAAAACCATTTAGGGAAATCTACCCTCATTTCTTCCGGCTGGGATTCGAATCTAGATCTCCTTGTCATCGTCAGTCTCATATATAGCGAGAGTGACGCCTTAGACCATACAACCACAGAAGCAGGTTGCATATATATTAATTACTCTAGTATAATAGTGGTGATTAAAGTAGAATTTAGAGGAAATGTAACACAATTTGCTTGTAAGAGAAGTGTTAAGTATAAAGATAACCCAAGTACATCTAACCGGGATTTGAACCCCAATCTCCTTGCCATCAGCAATCCCGTCTATTGCGAGAGTGTCGCCTTAAAACATGTGAACACCGAAGCAGGTCCTCAGGGCAATAAGAGGAATGTTACCTTTTGTCAAAAATATTTGTACGGACTTATGAATATTTATCCATTCTGACAAACCTATAATATAAACTCAGCCTTGCGGCATTATCGCTTGTGATCTCCTGATAGTCGTGATTTCCATTCGTATCCCGGCTCCTTAGGCTGTGTTTGATACATGTTATCAAATATAGTAGAATGGAGGAAACAATTTATGTTGTTTTGACGTCTGGAACGTTTTCATAACCGGCTTCTGTGGCCGCATAGCTTAGGGCGTCATTCTCGCAATATACTAGAATGCCAATAACGGCGAGATTTGGGTTAAAATTGTTTATTTTGTAAAAAAAAAAGTTTCACCGTTTCCTCATGGAGACAATAGACCACCTCATCCCGGTGTGACGTCTGGTTGGAGCTGTATGACCTACTAAAGCTAGCTTCTATCCCAGGGAAGAGATGGGCTCTTAAGGTCATCATCATCATCATCAAGAACTGTTTCCAGCCTGTGTCCGGGTCTGTTTAGTAAAATGCCTCCATCTCCCTCTGTCTCTTCCACCAATCTTCCTCCTGTCTCTCTTTCACTCTCCTCCTTGGACTTGTACACTTACTGCTGTCTGTTTCTCTTCCTTGTTTCCCCTTGCGGTCTCTTCCCTGCATACTTCATATCCATTAATCTTCTTGGAATTCTCTCCACTTACATCCTCATTACATGTCCATACCATCTCAGTCTTGCTTCCTCTACTATCTCATGTACTCCAACATCCTCATCACATGTCCATACCATCTCAGTCTTGCTTCCTC
>CABFOW010005125.1:26116-41345 GCA_902141385.1 Timema californicum
TTTTTGCAGTTTTATCCACACTTTTTTTTATCCAAATTAAATCAAATATTTCTCCAGTAGAAATAAAGAATTTAATTTTCTTCATATGGTGACATCAAAAGCACTTTAACATCGGCCATTTGACATATCGGCATTAGATGACAAACTTTTTAAATGAAGAGAAAATGTTTTCATTAAATTCCAGGACATTATTGACAAATATTCAGTTACTGTTTAGATCGCCATAAAAAGAAAATTAAACACTATGTTTCTACTTTAATTATATTTGATTTTTTTTATCAAAAAATGTTTGTATGTATAAATTGGCAAAATGTTGCCCTTAACTTGTGTCCCCTACAATTCCACCATAAGACGTCTGGTTGTAGCTTTATTAGGTACCAAAAATAGATGCTATCCACGGCAAGAGATGGCTTCTTTAATATAGTTCTTTTATTGACCAATTTAAGTGTTTCAATTCGTTGCTCAAAACATTCGCTCTGCCGTTTATAGACCACTCTAATACTAGTACAGGATAATCTACATTTCCTTGAGAAGTACTTCCTTTAGTTTCTAAAGTATCCTTAACATCATCCGCTTAAGTAAATAAGTACCACCTGAAGATTCCGTAAAATAGTCTTTCACCAGATGGTCTAGGAGCTCACGAGCTTGGTTTTTATGGCTCTGGATGAGTTAGACGAACACTTTAAGACAGTTCTTCCCAACTTCTTACTCGCCTATTTTTATTGGATATGAGGGAAGTTGATCAAATCCTTTAAAATAAAACATTACTTTTTTTTATCTTTTTTTATCTATACTCTCACTTTTCCCATTCTTCATTTTTTTCTATTTCAAATAGACCCAATCACAAAATTTTCATATAAAAATATTTCCTTCGACCCACGGGTGGATCACGACCCAGAGTTAAGGAACCACTGCCTTTGAATCATATTGAGAGGATATACAATGTTTTTTATTATTATAGATAGGGCTTGAGGATATTCCTCCTGGAAGAAATTCATACAGGAATTTTCCCCGCTTATTTTGTTGAAAATATTTGTGGGTGTAACGTAAATAACAAGAACTGAAAACTAAAATCTTCTGGAGGACCAGTGTTACGAACACGGACAAATGGACTGTATGGTGGAATGGGAATGGGTAGAGGCAGCTCGCCTTCACTTTATTTTGTCTGCTTGGTATTGTCTTGGAGCAGTCAATTTCATTAACACTGGCACACGAATAACTGAGATTGGACCGCTTCCAGGGGAAAGTTCACGGAACCTATAACCATCACTAATGGGTGTATCAAGTCTCAGCGCACGACTCACTATTATTATTATTATTATTATTATTATTAGCACCGCGTCTTACTACCCGTTCGGGTTATACGCACTTAAGCTAATGTGTAATGGTAGGGTGATTGTGAGATAAAATGGAGGACCTACAGTTTAACGTGGAATCCGAACAATGGTGGAGACCTGGAATTCCACACATTCCCAATATGTCTTGTCAGAGGTGAAGGAAGGGTTTGGTAATCAGATAAATCTGTGCCGGGACCGAGGATTGAACCCTGGCCGCCAGCATAGAAGTCTGACACCTTACCCCTAGACCGCCAGGTCACCAAAAACTCACTAAACCGGCAGAACTAAAAACCACACCAGCGACACTTGGCGGGAAAACTATAGACCTAGAGGGGTCCGGGTAAGTTCTTGTCGCCTCCAAGAGTGAGGAAAGGTTAATGAAGTTGGAAGGAGTCAAGAAAATATAAGAAAAGAGCCAAAAACAGTCTAAACCTCAACAACAAAACAATCAATCACAAGACAAAACAAACAACCTAACTAATTTCTAGGCATAGAGAACCTAGATAAAGGAGCACTATCCAAAGATATAGCATAGAGGACTGAATCATGAAGTAGAGAATAATGGTACTGATCCAACAATAAACAATGCCCAAACAGTTGGATTAAATTTATTGCTGTTGTGACAAAGAAAACCTTCCCATTTAATTATAAACCATATTTACAATTAATTAGAGTAACAAAACATATATTATTTACTCTTATTCTGTTGATGTGCGTACAGTTGTGCCAACATTTTATTTATTTATTTTCATTCCCCAAATAAAATAACTTTGAGCTTTCTTTAACATGGTAAAAACTCAACAAGATGATTTCCATTTTAAAATATACATACATTTCGGTCTTACCTGTATATAAAACAATAATACTCATTTTACCAAATATCAAAATTCGAACATTTTATTATTTGGCAATGAATAGAAACTGTCGCTGTGCCGTAGTCTTCAGTGGTTTCAATTTGAACTAATTGTCATAAAGTTGCAAACTACGCTACGAGAATGAGCCTCTAGCACATGATGATATGATTGTTTTCTTGGGTTTCTTAATTTCATAAGCGGCGCGATTCAAGAATTATACTCCTATATGTAAAGGAAACAGCTGATTTTGTATTCGTTTTAAATTCAACATATTTTACTGCTTTCTTCCTGTTCATCTCATTTTAATTTTTAAAATTTTTAATATATTTTTTCCAAACAAACATTTTTTTAAGTAGATTCTTCTTTGTTTTGGAAGATTTATTCTGGAAAGAATTCGAACGTTTTCAAATAACGATGGACGGAAGTGGCCCGAACAATTAAAATGAGAGAGATACGAGGCTTGATAATCTAAGATCTTGAGTGACAGTGATGTGTTTCGTTCCGCGGAGTTGGAAATTGAATAAATTACGTGTGAGTATTGTGTTACGCCTTGGGAGGGGTGATTTTAAATATGAGTCTGAAGGGTGAGGAATCTGCAGAAATGAAGTTGGGAGTTGCCAATTACTACTTTATTTAAATCCACTCCAAGCAAAAATCTCACGAACTATTCCAGGTATTTTCTCGAGGAGCTATTTTTTTTTTAATTCTTGTAACATAAAATTTAATAAACAATTATATCTACCAGAATCAACAACACTCGGTGAGCCAGCATATTTTAAATGAATACACATGAAAAAAAAAATCAGCTCAATCTATTCTTAAATCAAGAAAATTATACTTCAAAATAATTATAAGAGTATTTAATTTTTGAACATCCTAATTTTCTGGCATTTTGTCCTTCATGGAAACATAATATAAAGATTACATATATTTGTTTTATTACTGAAACCTAATTGTACATTATGTAACATTTATTTATACCTTTCATTGTTTAAATTATAACATATTTTATTTTTGTTTAAAAAATGATCGGATTTTATAATCAAATTTAAACAATATAAATCTACTTATTTTTTTTATTCAAAATAATCCACTTCTGGTCAAGAGAAATATTATCATAGGTTTAATCTATTTTGTTTCCTGTAAACTTGTATGATTACGTTAATATTAAGGTGTAAGTGGAGTTTCACAGGAGGGTAGTAGGTAATTGCAATGAAAATATAAGACAAGCAAGTGAAACTTTTTTTTTCTTTATTAAATTTTTACCCTCATACATGGTACAACTCAAGGTAATATATATATACTTGCATTATTGAAGATTTTTTTTTTCATTGTTGAGATGCAAAACTAGAGGTGGAACATTGTGATTGTTGGTCTAAGGGTCAAAGTGATCAGGTACTTTAAGGTTGAAACTATCCAAAGCCCCTCCCCAGTAGTCCCGAGATCATAGAGTCGCCGTGCAAATGAACTAGACTATTTCAGAGCCGGATGATAGGTTTCGAGTATAAATGGAAGAAGTGAAATTGTCTGAATTATAATACATATATTTTTTTTATTATCATAAATTAATTTTTTCTTTATTATATAAAAGAAGTTTTTTTCATATTTTTTTACACACTGTGTTTGGTAGAATTAAAACGTTATCAAGAAACTTGTGGAAAATGGAAACATCTATTTTGTAGTAATCATCGATAATATTTTATTTTAGTCATAGTGTAATGATATCGATTTTTCCTGTCTTTTTAATATTCGAGATCATATTTTAAAGTAAATATATTAATATTTCTTCCTTTCAGTTAATATAAAGTAAACTCATCTTTTCTAGACTACGGCCATGTTTCTTTTTCTTTTATTTTAACTGCACGTGTCAGAAGCATTGTTTTTGTTTCCGGGTTGTAATACGCAGTAAATAAACAGCAGGTGCAGAGTAACGCGTCTGTTTTCTTAAATGCGCGCTAATTAAAAACTAACCCCATTGGTCGATGGAAAGAAAGCAAGGAGTGGTCTGGGTTCGAGGGTGTGAACTACGGGGTTCACACGGCTCGACTCGAGAGGACGCTAGCTTGGTAGAGGCCATTCCATTCTTCTTCGGCAGACGAGAGAGATGTGTAGTACAAAAAAGCATGAATCTCGTATAGTTTGATAATGTTAGCTTGGTTGTGTTTGGAATCACGGCCAAGGTGTTTTTACCTAAATGGTTTCCATTATTCTTTTTCAAACAACAGTGATATGTAATACATTATAACATTAAAGTTTATACAAAAGTATCTATTTTCGAAAACATTTATTTGTAATATATATAATCTTCAAACCAAAGTGAAGTTAGTACATTACAATGGCGCCCAACGTGAAGGCATTCCAGCAGAACGTAACAAATGACGTCACAACGCGGGGCAGTTCTAACTAGTACGTCACAATTGGCGTACTCAATGAGGGGCAGTATTTAAGGCTTTTACAATTGGCGTTCCAATGAGGGGCATCCAGCTTCAGTCTTTTACAATAGTATGATTTCATAGATAATGAATTTTGATACTCAGTAAAAACCTCCCACATTGGCACCTATAAGATCAATTATTTTTTGTTTCTGTATTTTTTACATTTGCTGAACTGCCAAATAAAGGTTTTACGTTGGTAAAACCTCTATTTTTTTAAGATAAACAAATCGAAAAAAAAGGAGTCATAAGAAATGATAAATTAAGTTTGGTTAAGAATTTAACTTTGCTATATTGAATAACCATTAATTTAAATAGTTTATGTGCTAGGTATTGTTGTTCTTCCTATTAGGTAGAAGTGACAAGGAAATACAAAATAGGATAAGATACCCAAAGCATAAGAGAGGTATACAAGTTTAACAAATATGTACATTAGGATCAAAAACACAGGTAATTATAAGAAGCTTAAAGACACCATTGTTTACAAATCTGTCCATTGTTTAATGTTAGGCAACATTTGTGCAACTTGTTACACGGTTTCCCCTAACGAGCGTGTTAGGGGAGAAGCAATAAAGTTGACTTACAACCAAGACAACTATGGTTGGGTCCAAGTTAGAAAGGAATGTAGCTAATTTAAGAAGAACAAACACACATTCTAGAACGAAAGTGTGGTAACAGGAATACTACATTATTTTAAGACAGGGGGAGCAAATTAAGATGTGGTTAAGCCACTATAAAGAACTCTAATCCAGCTTTACGGCTACAAGTCATAAACCAGATCAGCTTGGACCAGAAAGGTAGCTATACAATATCTAAAACTAGAAAGTCCTTGTTTATGGAGTTACATCGAAGGAAGTTAACTGAGCTAGCTAGCGTGTGTTAACTCTATAAAGAATTACATGATACAAAATTAAGCTCCTAGGGCTGGAACTATAATTTTACAAATAATCATAGGAGCGTTATCAGGAATTTAGGCTCTAAGTAAACTATGGCAGACCTATTCCTCGTTAGTACTGCCTGGTCACTCAATAATATAGTTAATGCTCAACAATATTATGGAGATAAACTATAAAAATAGCAAACAGTCAATAGTTAAAAGACCAAGTGGTGCCTGAAAGAAGCCGAAAAAATAGACAACACTACGTGGGCCTCCCCTCTGGAATAGAAGCATACCCACGAGGTGATCACCGTACAAAGTTACAACAATAGGCAAACTACAATCTGTTTCAAGTCAAAGACCCAACTAGGTAATGGAGCTAAGCCATGGAATAACCTGATCTCCCCTTTTTCCCGATCTAAAATGTTAAACCATCTAAAATATGGTCAAACAGTGCAGGGCGTCGGGCTATCGCCCAAATATTTAAGACTAGTCATATGGACATAGTAACAACAATAAACAAGTGTGGTAATAAGGACTACATTCTGTTTAGAATAAATTCCCTCTATTAAATAGTAGAAACGTTAAGGCTTTGTCAAAAGGATATAGTGAAACAATAAACAAATTATATCAAAGAGTAGGAACTAACTTTAAATTAACATCATATGACATAGTAAGACATTATATTAATTCTATCGAAGAGTAAATACTTTAAGGTTAAGTCATATGGACATAGCGAGAAAGTACAAAAAAGCCTATCAAAAAGTACTGGCTTTTAGACTAAATAATTTATATGTCAACAGATATTAAATTATCTGCGACGAGTGTCAATCACCGTGACTACCATTTGAATGCCGACCAGTTCTTGAAGTCTTCTTGGATGCTCTTAGTGACAAGTAGTTAGAAATTAATACAATAATGAAGTGAGAGGCGAGACTTTATATATGAAATGAAACTGACGTGTAAGAAGTGGAATGATAAAAATGGGCGGGAGGGTTCTAGAAGATACTGAAAGAACCGAGAAGAGCTTGAGTTGGTCACCGTCAAAGGCATCATGGGGCACGCCTTAATTAGTGTTGAGTCGTGCATGCTGACCAGATGTGGCGGGAGAGTCCAATAGTTATTTTTGGACGTCAAGTATGGCAGGATTCATGTGTACAAGGTCGTATTAAAGTATACAATTACACAGTGAGTTAATAATAGCCTGCCATGTATAAATCGGATTCATTAATTCTTGTATGTATTGACATATGTATTACATAGGTAATTTTTTAATTTACAGAATAATAGTAATTAACATATTACAATTATACATATACATTCATTAAAATTGTTTTTGTAAATATGTATGTTATGCAATTTATAGTCTTTTTACTAGTGGGTCGTTGTAGTGATGGCTACAGTTATTTGCACTAAAATGTATTTTATACATTTTATTAGGGAAGGATCTATATAATAGGCCCTCATTCACCTTTTAGTTAAAAGTTTACTCGTCAAAGGCTATCAACATTACTTAGATATTTAGTTTTCAGTGTGTAATTTGAATAAAAAAAACTTATTCCCCACCCCTCCTCTCGCCACAATGAGAACTTTAAAATGACTCCTCTCCCAGATCTACATATTCGTTGCACTAAACCACTCAAGCTGATATTAATGTTAAACAAAGACAAATATCTTATTTACCAATATACAGCTATATACAAATCATGGTTTCCATGGTGATGTAAACAAAGAATGTTTTACGAAGCAACCACTCAACCACTGCCCTCACAGAAGGAAGAAACTGAAAATTGGATTTTATTTTCAGGCCACTATTTTTATAAGTATACTGATTCGCTAATCTTTAAAATGAGTGCTCTTTTGTTATAATCTGTTGAGTCATCTCCTCGTAATTTCTATTACTGGAAACTGGCTAATTAAATTATAATTCTAAGATAGTATATGATAGAGAAGGTGTTAAAATGTGTTAGTGAAAATTAGAGCTCAAGTGTTTGAGTATGTGTTTGTGTAATCATGAGGGTGAGTGTGAAAATGAGAGTGTGAGTGTGAGAAAGTGAATGTAAGAGATTGAGAGAGATAAGTAAGTGATAGTGAGAGTATATGTAGGTTTTGAGAGAGAAATACTGGGAAAAGATAAAAGTATGTGTGCGTGAGGAGAGAGAGTGTGTGTGTATGAGCAAGAAGTAGTGTGAGAGAGAAAGTGAGAGGAAGTGAGAGAGTGTGAGAGAAAGTGAGAGAGAGTGTGGGAGAGAGAAAAAGATAATAGTTAAGGGGGAATGCGTGATAAAGTGAGTGAATTTGTTTGTGTTTGTGTGCATGTGTTTGTATGTGTGTGTGTGTGTGTGGTTGTGTGAGAAAGTGAGAGTGTAAAATATCGGGAGACATATTGTGTGAAAAAGAAAGAGAATATGAAGGCATATGAGAAAGAGTTTGAGAGATTAGTTTAGAGAGAGAAAATTATTATTATTATTATTATTATTATTATTAGCACCGCGTCTTACTAACCGTTCGGGTTATACGCACTTACACTAATGTGTAATGGTAGGGTGATTGCGAGATGAAATGAAGGACCTACAGTTTAACGTGGAATCCGAACCACGGTGGAGGCCTGGCATTCCACACATTCACAAGTTGTGAAGGAAGGGTTTGGTAATCAGATAAATCTTTGCCGTGACCAAGGATGAACCCCGGACCCCCAGCACAGAAGTCCGACACCTTACCCCTAGACCGCCAGGTCACCCGAGAGAGAGAAAATTATATTGAGAGAAAGTTAGAAAAAGAGATAGAGAGAAAAAATTAAGAAATCGAGTTTGAGAGAAAGAGAGCGAGTTTTAAAGAAAGAGAGAGTATGCTTGATAGATAGAGTGAGTTTGAGAAAGTGAGATTGAGGGTTTGATATAAAGAGTGTATGTGAGGGTAGAGAGGGAAAAAGTGTGTGTCAGAGAGAGTGTTTTATAGAGTGAGTGTGTGTGTATATGTGTGTGTGGGGGTGGGTGGTTTTGTGTGTGTGAGGGGAGAGAGTGCGAGAGTGTGTGTGAGAGTGTGAGAGAGTTTTTTTTAGAGAGAGCGAATGTGAAAATATAGATGTGGTACTCAAACATTACGGTACTTGGGAAATATAATTCCCTACAAATTAATTATCAACATGGAAGCATAACTGAACTTATTGTATTTGTAAGACTGTGAAAAGATAGATGGGGTACACAAAACCTTACTTTTAAATATCATATTCTCAAAACTAAGTGGTAAAATGAAAACGTAGCTTAACTTATGTATTTGTATTCTGTTACTATCTGCTAAAATGAACATCAAAACCTATTGTTTGAATAAAATGAACATCAAAACCTAATATTTGAAAAAATAATTAACACCAGAACTCATACTTAGATATGAATAAAATGGCTATTTTTTAAAAACATTATTCAAGATCATTATATCGTTTGAGCTTATAATACATTCCAAAACAATTTTTAAATATCATTTTATCATACGCTAAACAAAACGTAAATAACATTTCACGAACTTAACCCTTTAATTTAGAAAAACTAACTGAGAAAAACATCCTTGACTCCTAATCATAATCAAATGAGCGATCGTTTGTCAATATCGGTGACCTGGTGGTCTAGGGGTAAGGTGTCAGACTTCTATGCTGGCGGCCGGGGTTCAATCCTCGGTCCCGGCACAGATTTATCTGATTACCAAAACCTTCCTTCACCTCTGACAAGACATCTTGTGAATATGGGGAATGCCAGGCCTCCACCGTGGTTCGGATTCCACGTTAAACTGTAGGTCCTCCATTTCGTCTCACAATCACCCTAACATTACACATTAGCGTAAATGCGTACAACCCGAACGGGTATTAAGACGCGGTGCTAATAATAATAATAATTTGTCAAAATCTGTTTGGTCACTTCTTCGTAATTTCAATTACCGGAGATGGCCGAATCAAATTATATATAAGAATACATTTTAACACTTCATATCCTAATATGTGTCTATTTGAAAAGGGTTCAGCCCCCTTTATTTTGGTTATTATTGGTTTTACCGTGTGTGTATATATGTTATCAACGATTCTTACTATCTGTTCAGGTTATACTCATATGTACTAATTACCTTCATGTGCTAGGGATAGACACGGTTGAATTTAGAGAAAGTGTATTCACACGTACGTGTTTGGAGAGTGGAATACTATTTATGAATAAACTCCCTAAGTACACTTGTATAGGATTTGAACCCCGATCTCCCCGTCATCGGTAGTCTAATCTGTTGCAAGAGTGATGCCGGCTTAGATAATTTGATCAACAAAACCAGTGATACGTGTTTCTCGCCAACCAATCGTAAAAATCGGCAACGTATAAGTTTTAAATAGACCCTTAGTCTATATTTTAAAAAAAAATAGTGAATGTTATTCAAACCAATATAATTCAGTCACTTAGGTGGTTTTAACATTTTAACCGTGATAGCTCAGTAGTACACAAAACCCTCTTTGGTATTGGGTATATAACAACAGAATCAGCTTTGGAAAACAAAACAACATCGGCAATCAAAATCAACCCCTTCCCTCCCCCCCCCCCTCACTCCGCACTCTTGATGCCCTAGGGTCATCATCCCATCCACCGCGCCCTTTTGGTCGGAATCTCCAAACCTCTACCAGGCCAAATAAAAAAACTTACACTCACTGCAGTCAAAAAATTGATATTTTTTTACTTTCTCTCGATGCCGTGGAGAAAGAAGTATTGTGATCTTTAAAAAAGATTAAAATTAGGATTTTGATTAATATTGACTTTTCATGGCCCCCATGAAACAACAAAAAGGGGTTTTCGTAATGTCGTGTCTTTGTTATTCTGTCTTTACCGCAGGTTAGAGCCGAAACTATTTTACTGGTTGGGCTAAAAATTGGTATCTGGGGTTTTTATAAGGTCCCTTCGAGGTATTTTTGGAATTAGATATCCAACCCTAAATTTAAGGGTGGTTTACTGAATAACAAAAAGAGAAAAAATTGATGTTCTCAAAATTCTCTAACGATTTTGATTACATTCTATATATAAATACTGTTTATCATTATAAACAAGAAGGCAATTATCATTTTTTAATGAAAATTATTTGAGGGTGCCTTACATGTGGGAAATTTTCCGATTTTCATCATTCCTCCGAAACTATTTGAGATACAAAATAATTTATCATTGTAAACATGTAGAACTATTAAAGATACAAATAGTTTATCTGAAATATATTTTTATAAAACCAATAATTTCTGAGCTATAAGTATATATATATATATATATATATACTTTTTAATTCAGTTCTATGAAAATTAATTTGATTCTTATGCCCTTTGGTGGACAAATATGTTTTTCTTTTATCAATTTGTATGTATCAGTGTTCCTTGTTATTAATGCCCCGAAGGAATTAAGTAGCAGTGTATAGTATTTCATTTATGATCTTTGGTGTAATGTTTCTACAACAATGTATTATTTCGTTATTATTTTGATTCACAAATCTTACAAGTTTTAGTAAATATTATGTTAACATAAAAGAGAGAGAAATTCTGTGCGGTGTACCGTACCATTTACTTTTCAATTAGATTTTCCTTCATAAAACAAAATTTAAATGTTTCTCACAAAATAATACAATTTAAATATGTATGTACACAAAATCGAAAACAAAACACCATTAATAATATAGATAAAATAATTATTTAAAGCCCCGAAAAATAATTGTGGAATTTTAATAAATTATAGATACATTTGAAATAATACCACATTGTTCAATTTTATATTTAGAATTAAAAAATGTCATGGCATATAGCTTCCAAATCAAATGTCTCCCACACTCTCTAATACAGGGTGACTCAAAAGAGCGGGAAATGATGTAACGGTGAATAATGGACGATTATGCATACTTTATAGCCATCTAATTTATGCTAGTCAATAGTACAGAGTATGCCATTGTGGAATTAAAAACCAATAAGTTAATTCTTGAAGGTAACATCATATAGGTGTCCCACTTTCTCTGTACAGACATTATTGCAGTATCTTCGGAAAGTTGTGCATGACACGCCGTGACATGGCGATTTACTCTCGTATTCTTGTTTTCAGTTCGTCCGTCGTGGCCGGATTAATTCGTTACACCTAGCTCTTAAGGTGACCCCACAAGAAGTAATCACATTCTGTAAGGTCGGGAAATATCGGGGGCCGTGCAATTTCGACGTTCCTTGAAATGGCACGGTTGCCAAACGAATGTCGTACAGCTGCCATTGATATTAGTGCTGTATCTACCATTTCCCCATATTTTTTGGAACCAGGTGAGGGCCATCGGTTAAGTAAAATGGGGCAGTTCGTGCGTAACCAAGTTCCTCAGAATCTCGGTCAGGTGTACTGAGAATAGTATTTCCAAAATGGTTTTCCACTCTTGCAGCACGAAAATTTTGGTACAATTTCTCTAAGCATAATCTTACTAATTCCTAAAACCATTAGCGTAATTACTATATAAGCGTATAACCCGAACGAGTAGTAATACGCGGCGCTAAAATAAAAAAGTATGTATGAAAGGCGTTTAGGAAATTAATTATATTTAATTAATTGTAATTATAATTATTCATCCCTAAATCTTCGCCTTTCATATATACTTAATTGTATAGCGTTGCTTTCTTACATTTTGATCATCTTATAATGTTTTAAGCCCAGTATTTGTACTATTGGCAACATAAATACACAACCGACTCGCCAATGGCTGTGATACCAATTATATCTCATAGTAGCCGATTATACTTTCAAGTCCATCACAGACTCTGCCTTAAATGAGTGAAGAATGACCCTGGGCTTTGACGTGATAAGCCAAAGGTACTGGGTTTTATTCCCATATCTAGATGTCATTTTTCAAATAATAATAAAGTAAAATGATATCAATGTTATTCACAACCAGATTAATATGTTATTGTTTTCTAAAATGTGCTCTAAATATCCATTCGTAGTAAAAATCTAGGTACACACAACAGAAAAAGAGTGTTTTTTTTCTGTGATACATATAACTCCACCCATCAGAACTATTAGTTTTTTTTAATACCGCATCTTACCACCCATTCGAGCTATACGCTTGGATAAAAAGGTAATGGTTGTCTCTTAAAGAAAATCGATCGTCACTGTTTTAGGAATTCAGAAGGTTATATTTAAGATGAATTGTACTAGCATTTGCGTAGAGGGAAACTGGAAACCATTTTGGCAAAAAAAAAAATTGTAAGCCCAACCGATATTTGAACCTCAATATCCCTATCTAGTGTGCTCAAATTAGCATGTCAGGAGGGTTTAAAACCATTTAGGAATTAAATACACCTGAACCTTACCGGGATTTCAAACTCGACATCTACATCATCAACAAACCAGACAATATGATATTGATGCCTTTATTCGCACGACCACCAGTTAGGGTTGATATAAATAAAAAAAGTGTGTATTTTATATGATAATTTTGATATTTTTGAGGTGTTGAGAGGGTAGGAAACCTATGCACCAACTCCACACGGGTGTGATTATTATTGGGGATACAAGGGATTTATTTTAACCTGATTGATAAAATTATTAGAATAACAATAATAGATTTATTATAAAAGAAAAAGAAAAGATATTTTTGATTACAATAGATATACAAAAACATAAGATAGAAGTTCCAAATTAATACTGTGTTGTTGCGATACGGATAAGATCAAATGCAAAAGACTTGAAGAGCAATGTTCAGTAACAAAACAGCTGGACTGACGCCAAGCTACGGTCAGGTGATTCTAAGAGAAAAATAGTTAGGTAATAACAAACAAAAGTTAACTGGAAATCATATAGATAAAGTATTATTAACACATTTATGATTTAAGCTAGCTTGCTTGATTTGGAATTAAGAAAAATCCTTAAGAGACATAGTAAAATGAATTGCAATAGAAATGTTAGTTGATTATATTAGTATATGGCTAACATACAGGTGTCTACACAAAATAGTACTACGGCCGGACCTTTCCCTATTGGTACTGCCAGATCATTCAATAGTACGTGTATTTAATGACCCACTCCCTGGGGTACAACACTAATTTAATTCATACAATACTAATACTCAGTCAATAGGTGCCAAAAACGAGCAGAGAGAAAAAGCGCGGACCCCATATGGAAATAAGTGGAGTTCCGCGCTTTACCCACCCAAGCGTGGCAACAAGAATTATTCAACACATTGAATACATTGACCCAACTAGGTCCAAGAAAAGGGATAGACAACCTGGTTGTAGTAATAAAAACAAGTGTGTAGTCTTAAGGACTCAAAAATGGAAATATAGTGCTCGTGGAGAATAGCAACCATTTGGACTTAGTCCTGATTACATCTGGAGCTCAAGGCTCCTATATCGAAGCTATATCATGTGGATATAGGAAAAACATGGTCTCTTGGACCAATATAAAAAGTCAGACGGACTTAATCAACATTAGAGTCACTGTGACTACACCAACAAAGTTGTAATAATACAAAACCAAAATCTAGTCACTCTGACTGAAACAAGAAAGCGAAATAAACATAATAGTCGCCTCGACTATACTAAGTCTGAGATAAACAATCAGATGTACTTATTAAATAAACATTTTCTAATCTTTCAACTAGACGAATACGTCAGATGGACTTATTAACGTCGCCTCTATACTTAGGAAATAGGAGAGGATTTTCTTCGGTGGAGCGGTGGTGAGAACCACGTCCAACACTCCATGGCCACTGGTTCCTTCGTGGAGAGAGGGTCCTTCTTCAAAGACGTAATGTGATTGAATAACAGAACCACGCCCAATACTCCATGGCCATCGGTTCCTTCGTGGAGAGAGGTTCCTTCTTCAACGACGTGATATGATTGAATAATATGAAGTAAATCTGAGAGTACTTATTTTATACCTTTTTTCTGACTAGAACGTAACAAAAAGATAAATAGAAAAAGCGTAATAACACAGATGGTGATAGGAAGGCCTGTAGATTGAGGGGTGAGGTAAAGGGGAGGTTCGAAGGCACGCCGCCACAACAGTGGCGCTCGAGGGTCGTGGGAGCGAGCCCAACTTAGTTGAGTTCTTTTTCATGACAGGATATGTAGTGAGTGAGTTTGTTAGGAAGCACCCTGCCGCCATTCGTGTTGAATATTTTGCTAGAAGGCATGTTGGCGTTATCCGATCCCATCCAGCCACGGTAAGTCTTGAAGCATATTATTCCTGAATGCATCAGCTTTAATTATCTTCTTTGGATTCCACTATTATAAGTTTAGTATTTTTATAAAGAATTGTATCATTAAAATCCTTTGTAGTATTTTTTATTGGGAGCCTGTGGATCATATCCGATTCCATTCAGTCGCTAATAGTAGGTTTTGAAGGATATTATTATTAAATATTTCAAATCTAATCCTCTTCTTTGGATTTTGCAAATATAATTATAACTTCGTATTTTTACGTAGCCTAATTGTGTAGGTGTCAACTTAACATGATTGACACGCTACACCTAATATATTTCGAAGCTAGATTTTTTTCATAAAAGAAGAATTTGAAGGTGTTTTTTTAAGGCTTATATATTAGAAATAATTAAAATTTGTTCTGCTGATAATTATTATAACATGGATAATAATACAAAACAAAGGAAATTATTACTAGATATTATGTTGCAAAAAAAAAAGTCAATTGAAAATTGAAATAAAATTTAAACTCATTTCAGAGACCTGTGATGTTCACA
>CABFOW010005126.1:0-46499 GCA_902141385.1 Timema californicum
TAAATCACCGATATTTTAAAATCACAGTCACTGTATTCACTGATATCGTAAAATCACTGTTTTTCCCATCTCTACTGGGTATCTTCTAGAAGCTTCCTCCGCTTTCCAGAGAGTGGTAGAAGAAGGAATGAACACGTCCTTTCAAAGGTCATGACGTCACACTCACCAATCATACGAAGTTGGGTTGCCGCTTTAAAGTACACATGTACGCTAAAATACTAAATTATCTTTTTTGATATAAAATATTTACCACTCTCCCTCCACGTACATGTGGGTACGTTTCCTCCACATTTCACCTTCTAATCTTTATCTCATTAGTGTGGATGTTCGGGAAGTATTTGAACAAGGTTCACTTATTACGGCGAAGTTTGATTAAACACCTATTTTGAAGCCTTGTCCTTCAAATGTGGCTTATTTTACTAAATATTTAATGTAGTAGCTAGGGAAACAAGAAATATTGCAACGATCTAACAAGTGCTGGATACGCACTTCATTATAATATATAGGCCTACAGACTTTAAATTCATAGTGCTTCCTACATTAGTTTAAGATAGTTTATTATTTTAAGATATTCCATTAAATGGTTCACTTTCAAATTTTCGTACTCATATAATTATCTCATATACACTCTCTTGTACATTTCTTTATCAGATACTGTAGTGAGATTAAAGTCGAAGACCTGCTGTGGAACAGACGCATCTGCCATTTGTTTGTCCTGTTTGTTCTCGCTCTCTATCCTTGTTTAGCAGGTAGCTAGTTCAGCACTACCGCCAGGGGGTTTAGATTGGCCAGAGGAGGGGGGGGGGGCAGCAAGCGTACTTGAAAGGAAAGCGACACATATAACAGAGTCTGGGCTCATTTTCTTATAACCCAGTACTATGGATATGGAAACCTCCATACTCTACCTGAGACTCATATACATGGTCTGCGGTCAGCAGAGGGACTCTTAGTCCGAGTTCAGGCTAGTGCAATGAATGTACCAGCGTGTCCGGCGAACGGACAAGCGTGTCAGGTGAGTGGACCATCGTGTCAGGTGAGTGGACCATCGTGTCAGGTGAGTGGACCATCGTGTCAGGTGAGTGGACCAGCGTGTCAGTTTAGTGGACCATCATGTCCGGCGAACGGACAAGCGTGTCAGGTGAATGGACCATCGTGTCCGGTGAGTGGACCAGCATGTCCGCTAAGTCGACCTCTGTGTCCGGTGAGTGGTCCTGTGTGTACAATGATGTGGCTAGCGTGTCTGGTGAGTGGACCAGCGTGTTAGGTGAGTGGACCAGCGTGTCCGCTAAGTCGACCTCTGTGTCCGGTGAGTGGTCCTGTGTGTACAATGATGTGGCTAGCGTGTCTGGTGAGTGGTTACGCGTGACCGGTTGTTTGTGGATCTCGGCTCAGCGTGACGTGTGTGGACTAACGTGTATTAATCAGCAGTGGAGGATTTACGTGAATGACAAGGTTGAAGTAGAAAGTGAAGGTTGACTTATGAACTGTGTTGACAATGAACACTATTGGTGACTACTTTAAATATTTGAAGCGTTATTATGTGTTTAATAGTAATACAAAAGATAAAGACACAGAGTGTGGAGTTATTAAGAATAAGGAAATAGCAGAGGCAAGAGAACCTTACCTTAAATTAAGACAATAATTAAATTGCAGTAACAAAATAAATATTTATCGCCTACTAAAGTAGTATTTTGGTATTAAGGTCCTTTTATATAATCCAAACATGTATTTTTCGTGGTAAACGACGATAACATGTTACTATGTTTTACTGTTATTGTATAGGTGTTGATAACAGTTATCTAAGGTGACAGCTGCAGATCACATGACTTCACATATGAACAATTGACAGTAGGTTTAGTGGCATTTTATAGCTCTAAAATAAGATTCTGCATTTGAAAATTGGACTATCTCTACCAAAATGTTTGTTCTAGAAGCTTTTCATGTATTCGGCTGCAAAGTCAAACCGAATTAAAAGAAGAAGGGCTGAGACACTCTAAGAGCAAATAATACAAATTTTCTTTTTTTTATCTTCAAAATACAACTATTGAGAGATTTGTTTTTTTTATTAAAACTCCAAACCTTATCTCTAATAGGTCTACATCTTGAAATATTACAATGGGAAAATGATAATAAGGCCAACACTAAGCCACTCCATCAAGGCATGTTTTTATTCTTGTCAGTGATGAAGGTTAAGTGGAGCTATTTGTTACTGATAAGTGATAAACATAAGCTATTTATAAACGGGATATAAACACAAATTAGTATCTTGCTACGTCCAGCAACCATGGCGAGTCTACGTTGGTTAAGTTACGTCGTCTTTGGGTTGACCTGTCTTCTCTTCAGTCATTCCGTGAGTCTAAACTAAATAATGTATTTAATAGACCTAAATCTTTCGGAGTAAAACCTCGGAAATTTAATTTCATTACTGAATTAAAGTAGTAGATCTGTGAATAATATATCTCGCTGCCTCCATGTTATTATCGTTGTTACAGTTTTACTAGTAGTTCTGTGGACAGTAGACCTCAAACCCTCCATGTTATTATTGTTAATACAGTCTCACTGGTAGTTCTGTGAACAATAGACCTCGTTCCCTCCGTGTTATTATCGTTACTACAGTCTTACTAGTAGTTCTGTTAACAGTAGACCTCGATACCTCCGTGTTATTATTATTACTCCAGTCTTACTAGTAGTCCTGTGAACAATAGACCTTGATACCTCCATGTTATTATCGTTACTTTAGTCTTAATAGTAGTTCTGTTAACAGTAGACCTCGATACCTCCGTGTTATTATTATTACTACAGTCTTACTAGTAGGTCTGTGAACAGTAGACCTCGCTCCCTCCGTGTTATTATCATTACTACAGTCTTACTAGTAGTTCTGTGAACAGTAGACTTCACTCCCTCCGTGTTATTGTCGTTACTACAGTCTTACTAGTAGTTCTGTGAACAGTAGACCTCGCTCCCTCCGTGTTATTATTATTACTACAGTCTCACTAGTAGTTCTGTGAACAGTAGACTTCACTCCCTCCATGTTATATCGTTACTACAGTAATAGTTAAAACAGGACCATAGCTCTGTTCGCTCAGTAGCACATATGTACTGCTGTAACATAATAGTTGTGAAATCCGATAAGTGGCTATCTTTTCTAACACTAGTGTTAAGTGGTAGACCATACGATCCCCGAAGAGAGTACTCATGAATAACTCCAAAATATTATTCCTTAAATTTACATTTATCTATGTGCTAAAAATGTCACCTGGACTCGCGATTCAACATTTAGTTTTACTAAATGTAATTATATTTAAGTGTGTATTTATGAACTACAGTTATTGGCTTGCCCTGGAATGTTCTCGGGGTAGCAAAGAGTTTATTCAACCCTAATTCTATATTGATCAATCATACTCCATTGTACAATATAGAGATAAACCTGAATCAGCAGAAAGTAGTAAGATAATATTATTAATGGGAATAACGCAACTACGGTTTGAATGATTCAGCATGAACGCTAGGAAAGATCGAAACGGGCTCCATTTTATCACCCGCATTGATAAGGAGTGATTGTTATTTCGATAAATATTAAAATTACTATGCTGTTTCAATAGACAATGACTACAATCAATAGTCACTTGTCAAGTTTTCCCAACTGGCATTTGATAAGAAGGTACTTGTGTTTGCCATTTGAAAACAGTCCCGTGCAATCCCAATCCCTTCTGATATTACTCCCCACGTAACTCTTAAATACAATCCTATTATACTCCACATGCAATCCCTAAGTTGCTAATAGCCCGCTTCAGTGGCCACATGGTCTTTGGAATTACTCTAACAATAGACTGGAACTACCGATGACGGTAGATGAACTGAGGGTAGTTTTTATTAAATTGTATTCAACTCTACCTCTACGCAAACCCGGTACACTTCCTTTAAATTCAACCTTCTTCCTCTACAACAAATTAGTGTAACTAATACGTGTGCTTATGGTCTGAACGATTATTGAGACGAGGTGATAAAAAATACTAAAATAAAATAAAAATTGCGAATATTCGACAAGTCATCCCTCGTCTCATTTAAACAATTTATTGAAGGCAATGTCTATTGCTATTGTTGTTGGCAGGTGAGTGCACAATATGTAAGTGTCAACATCCAGCAAGGAACACTAAGAGGGAACACCACTAGCACAGTTTCAGGAACCACTTACTACACGTTCCGAGGGATACCGTACGCCAAACCTCCCGTGGGAGACCTCAGATTCACGGTGAGCAGAAATACTGTACTTTACTAGTATATTCAAAATTATCTCGTACTCACACATCGTAAAGTAATGTACCCACATTCATAAATTAGTAAAGAATGACCCTCAACATTCTAAATGTACGTGAATGATGGGTGGGAAGATTATTGGTGCGATTTTATTTTCTTATTCAGGATTTAGATTGTCTATTAAATATCCGTGCACTTTAAATTTATATTCCCAGGCTCCACAAACTGCAGATCCATGGACCGAACCAATTGACGCCTTTGAGTTTGGCTCCATCTGTAGCCAACAAGCTGGTGGAACTGAAAACTGTTTGTTCATCAACGTATTTACTCCGAAGGTAAAGTACCGTTGTTAACAGATTTAATTTTAAGTGTTAAAATATATACATATATGGCGTGATGTATTTAGTTCTACATTGTATCGTTGTAATAAATGTTGAATTCTTGATTTAATCTTTAATTGTCGTGCTTTGCCATGTTTCTGCGCACACCTGTCGTAGCACCATCGTAGCAGAGTAGTATCGTCTACGTTCGGTGCATGGATTTCCATTTTGCTTTGAAAGTGAAAAGGAACGTACGAAACTGTCATGGCGGCTGTTGCCTACACCCATTACACCCTCTCTATCACTCCTCTCGGCCACATAGGTACACTATAAAGTATATTTTTTAATTGAGATAAGAACTTGTCATTAAATAGTTCTAGAACAGCCTTGACAGATATTCAAGAAATTTTCAGGAAGAAAATTAAATTCTATGTTTGTACAGGAATAACATTTAATTTATTTAGGCTAAAAAAAATTTTTGTCATAAAATCTGCCAAATCACAGACCTTTTACGTGTCCCATTACAACCCAAACCCATCTTAAAGCATTCTCTTCTAAGTAGGCCCTAGCAGGGCTTTTGTTAATATGAAAAAATGTTTGTAATATAATATCATTTACAGTCTATTCACCACAGGAAGAGTGATAACTGACAGCTAACAGAAATTTTTGTATTCAGTATATCTTAGGGAAGTTTTATTGGAAACGTTTGATAGCCCTTTATTCCCCCAAATCTTGTCTTGTCTCATTAATATAATGTATTCACTTTCTATTCTTTGGTCCCATCAACATGGCCGCTACCACAATGTCCTCATCATAAGAAGAAGACATGGTATCACTTATTCTTATAATAGAACAACAACACACTTCTTTTTCCCTGCACCGCTCTAAGGTGGCGAAGGGTGGTATGGGGTGTGGTGGGGGGAAACAATTTCTTGGGGTATACGTGGAATGTACGGTCTCGGTGTTCGGAACCATCGCGGCAATGCGCTACCACACTGCGACCATACCACTACTGTCTTGGTAAAGTACGCTTAACAATGCCAGTGTGCGGGGACCTTTAACTTTTTAATTACGTCCTGGGATTGAATCGAAGGTCCCTAAATATGCAAAAGGACTCTCTGATCTCTCTTCTATGATAAAAGCTGCTTCCCACCACTTGTAACAATAAAATGAAGAATACAGAGGGAACCGGCAAAGTCACATTTCACACATTTATCCAGAACAATCAAATTTTATATCTCAAACACTATAAGAACTCCAGTATTTTTTAAATAATTTAAATATTACAGATACATCTTTTAATCTTATTCTAGAGTGTATTAGAAATGACTCGTGAATGTCTAACAGATGGAACCACTATCTCAGTCTGAGTTAAGATTTGACAATACTCCTTTTTCCCCACACTTAAAATGGATAAAGGGACTAAGATCAAAACCTTCTGCGGTTAAAAACATGGCATCTATAATCATTTCGATGTTTATCTGGTGTATCAAACAATTCTAAAATAATTAATTAATACAGTTGAGTATTTTATTTAATCGATTAATCTATCTATATAATTTAATTATTTATGTTTATTAGTTACCTAGCACAGAGGATGATTCCCTACTTCCTGTCATGGTCTGGATTCATGGTGGTGCATTTGTGACAGGATCAGGAAACATCGAGCCAGGACATCTACTGGATCTAGGAGTGGTCGTTGTGTCACTCAACTATCGTCTGAATGTCTTTGGTGAGTTGTCAACAAAGCAAGGGTGTGATATTTCATATTCTAATAGGGAATTAATATTTTCCAAATACACTTTAATATGTGTCAACGATATTACACCGTTCGCGAGCAGATTGATAAAGTGCACTTTAGCACGAGACTAGGGAATGAAACCTTTGGCATATTAAGCAAATAATTTTCCAACATCATATCCACAATTTATCTGTGTTTCTGATGGTTCTAATTATCTGGCCATCTCACACGTCCATAATATTCCCTGCCTTAACTAATGAGCACAAGACGCTTTTTTGATAGCTAAGTAGTAATAGAATTGGCGTATTCAGCTAAAGGTTAGTATTTTGACTTCCGTAAACAGAGATAATTTTTAAAATATAGTTTTTTCATTAGATTCCCAGGCCTTAATATATCTTTGTTTAATTTGGATAATTTTCATGGCATTTTATCTCAAATGAGGTTTACAAGTATAAATAAATGCTTTTATAATAATTTTAGTAACAAAATAAATTTCAAACACACCCAAATCAGTGACCAACCAGTCTAAGGAATCACTGTCATCAAAGACAGGTTTTTTTTATGATAAAGAGATCGGGGTTAGAATCACGGTCGCACCTACTGAGGGTGGTTTTTGTTTACCCCTCTCCTATTAAGAAAACGGGGGCAGAGAGATTCTACATTGCTTTCCATCCCATTCCTACCCTATTAGAAATATTATCTCTTAGGGGTATGAACTGGACAGAAAGTAGGACGCCAGGCCTCCAACGTGGTTTGGATCCCAAGTTAAACTCTAGGTCCTCCATTTCATCTCACAATCACCCTAACATTACACATTAGCGAAAGTGCGTATAATCCGAACGGGTAGTAAGACGTGGTGCTAATAATAAAAATAACCGGAAGATACCTTGTTTAATTTACACTCGCGTTTAGTAACAATCCATTTACAAATACATACAAATACGAGTAAATTATGTGTGTACAGTATTTATTGCAAATCTAAAAGAGAAGTTTTAAATAAATGATCTTATTACATCTTATGTTTAGAATCATAAACTTAAAGTGTTATACTTGTGAACTTTCTAACATTATATTTCACCCATACTGGGATTGACAATGTCTCAATCATTAACGCTGAAACACTTTCTTCGAGTGTCTCCAGGAAAAGGAATACGAAACAACTTGAGGACATCAAGTGTGGAGTCATGAGAGAGTTATAAGTACTAAGTAATGTTAAGGTTAGATTGTAAGGAACACGAGTTAAGGGCAGTGATTTTTAGGTTTTTACTCCAACACTTTTTTTGGCCAAAATAAATTAAATATTGCTCTAGTAGAAACATGAGTTTAATTTTCTTCAAATGGTGATTTAAACAGATCTAGAATATTTGTAATTAATAATAACTAATATTTGTTTTAAATTAAGAGAAAAAGATGTCAATACATTCCAGAACAACCTTGAAAAAGATTTAAAAATTGTTGAGGTCACCATGTGAAGACAATTAAACTCTACGTTTCTAATGGAGCAATATTGTGTGTTAGCCAAATAAATATATTGCTATAAAAACTGTAAAACCACTGGACTATTCTCGAATTTTCCCCAGCCCCAGCTTAAGGAGTACTCAAGTGTTGGTACAAAAGAATTAAGTGGCTGATAGATTGATACGTAATGTTGTAGGTTTCCTAAGCTTGGACGGAACTAATGCTCCGGGCAATGCTGGTCTGAAGGATCAATCATTTGCTCTGCGATGGGTCCAGAATAACATTGCGAGCTTTGGAGGTGACCCTGACATCGTCACAATCTTTGGTGGGAGTGCCGGGGGAGCAAGTGTTCACTATCAAGTTCTGTCTCCACTTTCCGCAGGTAGGCACTGATAACAAAACTACCAAGTGACGTCTTTATTTTACTTACCAGCAGTGTTTTAAAGTCAATATAGCTAATACAGTACTTGTAGAAGTTTCACAAAGGAAGAGCACGCACAAATAGTTGAGTGGCAGATAAGGTTCTTCCTGTCAAAAATTACAGTAGTTTTTATTTTGTCAAGAATGTATTTCTATATTTTATTTTGTTAAGAATTTCATTCTTTAATTTTACTATTGATTAGTGTGCTAGTATATTACTGTGTCTTTTAAAATTATTTGTGAATCATTAAAAGCCTGGATTTTACTTTTATTTTTATGTATTCCAATTTTTTTTAACACTTTGCTAGTAAGTAATATTGCTAATGGTTGACAAAATTATATATACATTACTTAGTTTTGGGTATGAATATATGTTTCAAAAAATATATAATAAAATATACATTTTCTTAGGCACACATTACCGGTGAATTTATAAAATGGTATTACAAAACTTCCATCATCGACGATTTTTGGTGTCAATAGGTATAATTATTAAAATATTGGTTTAATTGATTCATCAGGTAGCTCCATGCAGAAATAATATAGAAACAATGTTTAAGAATAAACTAAAATTGAATTACCTGAAGTTTATCTGCAATTTCTGGTAACAAAGCACAAGATATAATTATAATTTCAAAACCAAATGTCTAATTGAAAGGTTTGCTATTTGTTTACGACTTTAGAAGATTACGTCAAAGTTAAATAAATTACTTACCAAATAATGAGTAGAGAAAAACTCCAGTGTATATTTCATAAAGAACTAAATTCCTAATTTGTCATCAATTTATGAGGAACAGAGAGAATTAAATTTGCATTTTAAGCATTTTGCTATTCAAATTTCTCAAACAAAATGGTCTTCATTTGGTATAGTTAGTGAAAAAAGTTTTTCTAATATATTTTTCTTTAATTATAACATATCTGTTCTAATATTGAATTTAGATTATAATCCTAAAATCAAATAATCCGAACCTTTATACTTATACCAAAGCAATACAATATAATGTATTAAAATATGTTCTTCAACACAATTAAATTTTAATAGAAATTCATATTTCAAATAACCACGTACTATCAAAATTAGACCAATGAGATCATTTACAATGTATGAAAAAGCGAAACTGGTAAAATTAACTTATAAAATGTATACCTAGAAAATATATAGAATTTCCATTTTACATTGTATGTTTCGTGGGGATGACACTCACAATTATGTTAGTCCCTTTTAATTTCATATAGAGTGTATCAATACAAAATTAATTAAATAATTTATATATCAAAATTAAATTAACTAAACAACCACATTATCAAGATAAACTTAATGGAAATAACTCATTATCAAGAACATCTTAAAGAAACATTCTATATATCAATACCAAATTAATGAAACAATAAATATATATATATATAAAGACCAACTTATTAAAAGACTCATGCTAAGTATTTTTCCAACAGGTTTATTCCATAGAGCAATATCTGAGAGCGGTTCTGCCCTCAATCCTTGGGCTTACGCTAACCACACACAGGAACGAGCTTTCCGTCTTGGCTCTTATCTTGGCCATGAGACTGAAGACACTCAAGATCTCCTGGACTTCCTGAGGACGTTACCGGAGAACAATCTTGTAAAAGCATTGTCAAATGCGTTGACAGACGAGGAGAAGGTCGGTTTCCTTTCCTACCCTTTCGTACCCTCTCTTGAATATCCCAGATCTGACGAGCAACCCTTTCTCCCATATCACCCATACTACATAGAGATCAACGGACTCTACAATAAAGTCCCCTATATCACGGGCGTCAACATCGACGAAGGAGCCTCTTTCGTTGGGAGCGATGACGCATTAACACAGTCTTCTTATTGGGAGGCTATAGTGAATGACCTCGAAAGAATCGTTCCCGTCGACCTTGGTCTTACTAAAGGATCAGCAAAGTCTACGGAAGTGGCGAATAAGATCAAGGAATTTTATTTCGGCGAAGAAGCTATTTCCTACGAGACAAGACAAAATTGGATTGACCTTCAAACGGACTTACTATTTGTTATAGGAGTTCAAACTACTGTGCACCAACATTCGAACTTTTCAGCCGCCTCCACGTACAACTACCAGTTTATTTATGGAAACGCTCGACATGGATGGGAGACCCAATTCGTGTTCTACACTGGTGCGATCGAAGGAGTGAACTCAAATGGCGCTAAAATAGCGAGATTTTTCACAAGTTTATGGACAAGCTTCGCAAAGAGTGGTGTGCCTAGCGTGGAGGGAGACGTGACGTGGATTCCAGTCTCGCAAAACAACTACCCATACCTTCAGATAAGCAACAATTTGACGCTGCTTTCTGATCTTGAGAAGGAGCGTATTAACTTCTGGTTTGACATATATTCAAATTACTATAATCGCTCTCAATTGAGTTGATCAAATTTTACTCGTGTAAAGTAATAATTTACGGGTTTATGTCTAATACACAAATTCACAAATGTTTAGATGTTTATATCTTATAAAATACAATAATATAACAAACTTGCTAGTTACATTCTGTGCACATAAATACACACCCATTAGATTTTTAGGAAGAGTTTAATTGTTTGGCCTGACATTAATATTTGATAGTATGTAATCGCCTAATCGTATTAAAATCATATAATTAAAAATTCCCTGTGTTTATTCCTCAGGGGTTTTCCATAGTTTAATTTTTATACTAGCAAACAGTTCATTTGTATTTATTATCAAACTTGACCTTTAAATGCAATAAGCATTCGTAAGTGTAGTTCTGTTGGATGGGTACAGAGGGGGAGGGAACGGTGTACTCGTACAGTCCTCTCAAGCAAAGCTTGATCTGGCAATGATCCAAGAGCCCCCTCCCCTCCTCTACCAATACATTCTAAATAATGAAAGATAAAGAATATTTTAGCACTCGGAATATTTAAACAATAGTTTTACCATTTACTCTTTACGGTTGTGAAACATGGTCTCTTAACTAACAAGAAAAGAAGAGAAATAGGGTGCTTGAAAACAAAGTTATATTAGGAATATATTTGATACTAAAAGGGAGGAAGATTGTGGAGAACGAAGGAGGTAATATAATTATATGTTGCATGCCCTGTACTCATCATCCAACATTGTTAGTAAAATCGGATCTCGCAGGTTACGGTGGGCAGAACATTCAGCGCCAATGGAAAAATCTAGAACCAAGTTCCAGGGAGGCTACTTACTTGAAACCAAATCGGGAGAATCCATTTGGAAGAACTGGGTTCAGTTGGTAGGATGACATTAAAATGAACCTAAAATATTTAGGGTGTAGTGAGGTGGACTGGATAGAACTAACACAAGATAAGAATATGGTGTAATAAGGTTGACTGGATATAACTATCTCAAGGTAGGAATATGTTGTAATAAGTTGGAATGGATAGAACAATCTCAAGATAGGAATATGGTGTAATAAGGTCGAATGGGTAGGACTAGCTCAAGATAGGAATATGGTGTAATAAGGTGGACTGGATAGAACTAGTTAAATATAAGGATATGTGGCGTAATTTTGTAAATGCAGCAATAAACTTTTAGTTTCTAATACCATAGAGTAATTAAGTAAAAAAGAAGAGATTTAAAATCTTATTTTAATTATCAATGTATTCTTTGTTCGACTTAAATTATAACAAGATTACCCGGCTTGGTCTAATATGATACTATGAAGCTTATTTTCAATATTTGGTATCACCATACTTCATTAAATCCAGATAGGCCTACGTTTGCTACTTTTCGGAGTATAGGAAAAGTAGAAACCATTAAGTTAGATTTAATTACAAAGCAACTTTGATTTTTCGATGTCTAGCGGTACTCAATTAGTTATTGTACGAGCATCGGTTATGAAGCTGAGAACATTGTTCAGAAAAATACAAAAATATACAGGTTTAAAAAAACTCAGAAAAAATGTTTTCGTACTAACTGCAGTAGGCTCTACATAAAATTAAATACTACACTAAGACCTTCCACCCTCGTATTTTACAAACACTTAAAACAAATACAATGTAATGTAATTCTACATACTGAATACAAAGGGCCTTCAATATAGAGTATGTTATGGTTTGAGAAATGACGTTATAGCGATTGATGCAACCAGGCCTAATAAAAATAAATCATTTATGCAATTAGATATTTATAAATTAGTTCAATGACTGATTGAGGTAGAAAATACATGTCCCCATTAATATTTAACCTGTCATCTTTGGTTGAAAGAAATACATTCATCCCTTTATAAATTAGGTCCAAGGATAGGTCGACGAGATTTCAATTCAAAATTTTCCATCTAGTTTGAACAACCCTTGATAAAATTTCCAATGTGATTTCATCAATATCATAAAAATTCCATATCCCTGGACCTCTCGGTGATCTCAACGTTGCCCTTGTCATTTGGGAGTTTTTATAATTCCAAAACGCTTAGTATTGGTAAATTCACTGTTCTTCCCTCCCCACCAAATACTATCAACTCAAAAATAACAAATATCTTGAGAAATTACGAGAACGGATCTATGTATTTTCTGAAACAAGCACATGTTGTAAATGCCAAATGATAACCTTATCTAAGATCCTAATATTGTCACAGGACCATCCTCCCAGACATGAGATTGTCCAGGCCGTTAAACACCTGAAGAATTGCTAGGCCCCAATTCCAACCAACGTCATCCTGGAAGTGTATTATTCTCTTACTAGCAGCCTGATTTACTGGCTACATAGTCTAAGGCATCACTCTCGTAACAGACTAAAAAGCTTATGAGAGGGATCGGGGTTTTAATTCTGGCCAGTTGCACTGAGAGGTTTTCCCCCAAAATGATTTACACTCTTCTTTCACGAAAATGTGGGTACACTAACTGTAAATCCAACCTTCTTCATCCTTAACCCATTGGCGTCATTAGTACGTATGCATGTAGTCCGTACAGGTAGTAAGACGCGGTGTCAAAAATAACTTACAAAATGATCTAGCTTCACCTAAATTTTCTATTGATTTTTAATTAGCTTTAGTAGCATGTATGTTGTGCGTTCTACTCTAAGCAATACCTTGATAATATTTACCACAAATATAATAAACTAGCCAACTCTTTTTAGTCAAAATTAATTTAATATGAATTGGCTAAAGTAAGAAGTTTCGAGAAAACATCTTATCACACATTTCTTACTATTGCTAGCGAGTGAAGTGTATTTATAGGATGTACTCTGAAACTGCAGTTTGATTTAGATACGAAGGTAATTTATTGACGGTTATAAAAGTTATTTTTTAAATATTTATACGCAAATTCTTTGAACTGAAATTGTAGCTTTTGATAGATAATAAAATACCTATAATATAATAATAATAATATTGTAAATATGATCAATGTTGAGCTATCAAATATGATTGTATTTTGTAAAAGTTATCTTTCTTTTTAAATACTACTATATCAACTAACTTCCGGTGTCAGCAGATATGCAAAGTTCTTAGGTCAGGACAGACAACTATAAATAAACTTGTTGCAGAGATAATGATTTGGATGCAGAGAAAATATACTGTACAATATAAATATTTTAAATATAATCAGAATACGAACTAAGTGATTTCAATTGAGTTTTGAGATAATATATTTTAATGAATGATAACAATTTCTAGAATTGCATTTGATACAAAAAAAATTACCATCCGTCGGCGTCCTGGTAGGTTTATAAGCAAAACCACTTTTCGCTTGACTATATTTTAATGTGTAATCTTTTTAAATAATATATTTACTGAAACAACTAAAGAGTTTTTTTTAGATCATGACCAAACTTTTGAAAAATAAATCACTCGGCACTTTTTTTAAACAAGCCAAACAAAAATTAAAATGGTTGAAGTTAACACGAAGAATCAAAACAAATTGGCATAATAGTGGTTTGGATGTTGTACACGATTATAACTATATTTTTAAACCATTCCTATCCCAATTTCTTCAATGTGCGACATAAGCCTATCACACATCCGTCAAATTGAGATTATGTCAATGAGGAAAAGTATGTAATGGAAGAGCTAAGGCTCAAAACATTATGAATAATAATATTGCCATACAAATTAATTGAGACAAAAACCATCTAGTATTAATTTTACACATTCTCATTGAGAAATAACACACATTGATAATTTAATGTTTTAAATATTGTCCTGAAAGGCCAAGGCCAAGGAGGTGTAGTATGTAACGTATTTTGATTTTTTTTAAAGTTTTTCAATTGACTTAAGTTCACTTAAAATTATATCCAGTGGAGAACGACCAGTGGTTTGAGTAAAATTGATTGATATATATTCGTGTCTTAAGAACTGAATTCAAGACAATCCATAGCCAAGATTATGAATAAATACTTTTCCCCCACTAGATAACCGCAATCGTATTATACTGATTAAAATTAAAGTTATAAAATCAGATAAAAGTTATTTTACAAACAGTTATATCAAATAAAGGTCTAGTCAAATCTAATGAGTCATTAAACAAATCTTACCTTGCCTGACTCCACTATGATATATATTTTAGTTAGTAATATGGTGATATCAGTCAAAGAAAGGCCACTATTTTAGAGTAAACAAAGTGAAATGTGTTTCCTCTGGGAGTATTTATTTTACTAAATACTCCATTCAAATATACACCAGAACCTATGGCATTCACCCATCTTTTATAGGAAATAGTAGCGTTAAACCGAAAGCCGCCAATAAACTCTACAAAAGAATAAAACACTTCAGCAGGGTCAAAGATCAATATCCATCCGGTTAAATCATTTTCATAAACGATGACGTTGCTACAAACTCTTTTTAAATAGCTTTATTTCATTAAGCTTATCCAAGCATGTATAGTGGACTTAATTAATCACGAAGGATAAATCAATCGTGACACAAATCTTTGATTGAAGAGTTGACTACACAGTCCAACATAGCAGTGCTTGTAACTCCAGCAACGATTCAGGAATAATCACGATGGTTGTGTTGATGGGTGAGTATTTATAATTGTGGAACTACAGCTGAAAATAGATTATGGGTGTTCTACTAGATAATATACAGTGTGATTATTATTATTATTATTATTAGCACCGCGTCTTACTACCCGTTAGGGTTATACGCACTTACGCTAATGTGTAATGGTAGGGTGATTGTGATATGAAATGGAGGACCTACAGTTTAACGTGGAATCCGAACCACGGTGGAGGCCTGGCATTCCCCACATTCACAAGATGTCTTGTCAGAGGTGAAGGAAGGGTTTGGTAATCAGATAAATCTGTGCTGGGACCGAGGATTGAACCCCGACCGCCAGCACAGAAGTCTGACACCTTACCCCTAGACCGCCCGGTCACCTAATGTGATTATTGGATACATTCAGAATTCCTCATATCGTTATCTATAAACTTGTATGTGATTTTATAAATCTATAAAGCCAGCTCCGAGGTCTAGTGGTCAGACTTCCTGGCTACAAATACAGAGATAACGGGTTCGATTCCTGGCGCTCCCAGATTTTTCTGTGGAGCAGGGGGCCTGAAACNGGGGGTAGAATCCGCCTAGTGAGCTACTTGAATAAAAATATTAAGCATCTACGGTCTAGAAAAGTGAGATTAACGACCTTAGTGTTCGCTGTGCTGACCATATGGCACCTTATATCTGTAAATGTTGGCACTATCATCGTCAATATGTGGCGGACACTTGGTCATTATATATATCATTATTAAGGGTCTGCAAGCTTGGGTCTTTTCATTAGAGTCGAGTATTTCAAATAGTTCCCGATTTAGAATCGAGTTTAAGTATATGTAAGTAATTTTTAAATGTTAAGAGTATATTATATTTGTTTGTTTTAAAAGTAAAATAGTATATTTAAAAGGTCACCAGTCAAAACTTCTATAAAATGTAACACCACATCTTTCAAAGGTGAGATTTTAAAAATATATGAAAACGACATATAATTTTAAAATAAGGATGATACTCGTTTTTATAAATAATAAACAAGTTTCAAAAAAGTTTAAAGAATGGAACTATTAGTTTTTAAATTATTAATAACACTTTAAAAATAAGAACAACGAAAAAAGAATATAATAGAAAAAAAATCAAAATGGTTTCAACATTCATGTCCTTAAGACATTTAAATTAATTACACTAACAATTAAAAAGAATATATAGATATAATAAATAACGCTTTAATGGGCTTATATTTTCCCAAAATAAGCCTTTGTAAATTAATTATGCGAAAAGAAAACGTAAGAATAAAAACTAGTTAGAAATTTGAAATGTTTCATTTTTCGTTTATTATTCCTTAATGTAATAATCGCGCGTGTTCACTTCTTCTGTTCCAATTATATTACGCATGCGCCTTACATGGGATTTCACTAGAAACTATCTTTAATTACAAAGAAATTTACTTCAATTCAATTTATAATGCTTGTAAAAGATAATGTTCATAGATAAAAATTAGAAATAAGATAGTTAAAATAATACTTAAGGTTGACAATATGAAATAGTAAATGTTTTTTAATTTAAATGTGGTGAGTTTAGATATATTTATTGCGATATTGCTCAACACTGAAGACTCTTTGGACAGGTTAACAAACATAACTCTATAAATAAATAGTAACTTATACTAGTTTTGTAGTTGAACGTATTAATATAAGATTTCTTGAGTTCTAAAACAATCGATAGTCTATGTATTCTCATTGCTAAATTTTTAATTCAACTCAAATTACAATTTAAGAAAGGGGCCATGCAAAAATAGTCAACATAATATGATTATTCAAGTATTTGAAATATAATTAGCTATTTTTATTTTCATTGTCTTGTAACAACAATGCAATATCAATTGAAGATAGCTCAAAATGGACGAAAATATTGAATTAGTCTACCCATATAAAGTAGTTATTAACGTGAAATGTGATATTAGTTTTAATAATTTGTGAAGTTACCAACTTATTTATGGGTGAAACTGCTGATATCATCTAAATTAAATATCTTATACTTACCATTGCATCTTAAGAATTGATTATTAAGTACATGAAGCGGAAGCTCGAAAAAGACGAGCCTACAAAACTTTCAATCTCGATCCTGAAATTTAATAACGATCTTTGCTTGAAGCTTCAAATTCGAGTACTCATAAAGCCCTTTTATAATTACCTCAACTACAAATAAATTAATTATTATTGTATATCTTGATGATGGTTATTTTGTTTTTATAAATGTAATATGAATTCGGGTATAGTATTCATTTTTATTTTATTTATTAATACACATAGTTACACTATGGTTCTGTAGTTAAAAATAACTTTTAATTATTTTTATAATTTTACTTATATAAAGCTTGTGTTCGAAAGCCCTTCGGAGCTGGTGAATACTTCATAAAATCTCTTTTGTTTTTACTTATATATATATATATGTATATATTGATGTTGGATTTAAAATAAATAACCACACAAATAAACACAGAAAGCCGCCGCCTACACCTGTTAACGAATTTTCCGTCCCTGAAAGTCAATGGTTTACTGTGTCACTTTCTTCTTTTATGTTTACATTATTTAAGGACACGTGGGCCTTTATGAGCGATGGGGAGGGTTTTTTAAAACTTTCCACCCCCATCCTTAAGTGTGTAGTTTATTCGACCGTTAAGGAGGTACTCCAATATTACTTAAGCACATTTTGGGCCATTTATAGCCCCTCCCCCCGTTGTAAGCAAAAATAAGTAGATGCCCCTTCTTGTTTACGTAACGTTTGTCAACTTGTTTTCATTTGTTTAAAGAAATAACAATTCCTTTTTTTCATGCAATTTTACCTATAACCTGAACAGGTAGGCTAGTAAAACGTGATGATAAAAAAAAATTAATTCAATTTATAAAATGCTGCTACTTATTAACATAGAGGTGTAAAATTAAAATTGTGAAATAATTGACAATTAATAGTGGTATACAATGAATTTAAATTTATTGAATAGGTAAAATTAAAACAAGTTAGAACATTATAAAGGTTTAAAATTTTATTTTACTTTGAATTGAAGTTATAAAAAAAGTTACTAGTGAACACATGAATATTATATTTATCAAAAAAAAAACCACCTAAGCTAAATTTAATCCGATGACCATGGTCCTTTAATCTACGTCTCAACACTTTCAATTATTATATTTCAATTTGGGGGGGCTTGGTCACTCAAGCTTTAGCTTACTTTTATAGGCTTCTTCACTTCTTCCTCGTTTGGCCACTCAGCCTCTTCATTGCTGTCCGAAGTTCAAGCGGCTTGCCATTTCTTAATTTTGTCCGTCTTTCTTTGTCTTAAATAAGCATTGTTCTGAACCCTCCCCCCCCCTCACCACTTGTCAGAAAAAATAAGCTAAACTAGAACCCCCTCTGCCACTAAGGCGCTTACGTATACTTTAACGCCCCAAGGGCAGCATATTAATATCACGATAGTGTTTTGTTTACCAATAGAGAGAAACCCTCTAGAACCCCACGGGACTGGTGCTCGTTAATTTTCAATGTGTGTGTTTATTAATGTAAAATTGTTGATATTTAATAATTATGTCCTTATAAACAAACACTCATAGTGGTGTTTGGGTTAATTGATGGAGCAGGGCCGGAGGCTAGACACGGAGTGGTAGGTAGAGTGTGGACGGTGGTCCATTTACAGGGCAAGGTCATAGTCCAGGCCCGTAATCCGATGCATGTGACCTACAAATCAAAGTCATCCCCTTTCATTTTTGTATTTCCATGAATGAAGTATTTCATACTATCAGAGAAATTAGTAATGTTTTCAAAGGTACTTTTTTTACGGTGTATCCGTGTAGTACGCTCGTTACACGTATTATTTTCGTTACTCTTCTTAAAATATAAGTGGTTACCTGGCGGTCCAGGGGTAAGGTGTCAGACTTCTGTGCTGGCGGCCGGGGTTCAATCCTCAGTCCCGGCACAGATTTATCTGATTACCAAACCCTTCCTTCACCTCTGACAAGACATCTTGTGAATGTGGGGAATGCCAGGCCTCCACCGTGGTTTGTATCCCACGTTAAACTGTAGGTCCTCCATTTCATCTCACAATCACCCTACCATTACACATTAGCGTAAGTACGTATAACCCGAACGGGTAGTAAGACGCGGTGCTAATAATAATAATAATACAATATAAGTGGCTGCGGTATCTCCATGGCATCAGCCCAGAAGCGAACTATAGTGACCGAGCGGCCGCCGCATGTTGGTGAAGATAGTTCCAACATTTGCGGATAGAGGTTGTCATGTGATCATCAAAACGAGCCCTCCAATTGTTAATCTAAGTTTTCTAGAGCGGATCCACTATGTCATTATTCAAGTAGCTCACAAGGGTGAGTTTACTACGTTCCAGACCCACTTCTTCACAGAAAAATCTGGAAGCACTGGGGATCGAACCCGGTATCTCTGAATCTGTAGCAAGAAACTCTGGCCACAAGATCACAGAGGCGGTCATGGCAGCGGTATATTGTTGACAAACGCATTGCAATTCTAGAATCCGTTTACCCTGGAAGGTAGCAGTTTTAACTTGGAGTATTGAGTTTAAAATGGACTGTCGTTTGACATGTTACAGGCTATATGGTCTCCGGTATATTGGCAGCTCTGTTTGTAGTTGCCTGCGCGGCCAGACCTAATCTTAGAAACCCCTGCGATCTTCTGCCATGCGTAAGCGACATGCGCCTGGTCTGCGCCTGGGATGGCGTCAACCCCCCAACACTGTTCGTCGGCTCTTGCAGAATGAAAGTGAAAAACTGCCGGTTTGGCACGGGTAGGTTGGTCTCTTGGTACCTCACGTCTTACTACCCGCCCAGGACATCCGAAATATTTTCAATGATGAATGTACAGACCAAAGTACTTCGGCAAAAACTTTTCTAACAGGAAAATTGCTAGATCTATTTTCACGTATTCATACTTCAAGTCATGTTAACTTCAGAAGTATGCCAAGCCTCCACCGTGGTTCGGATTCCACGTTAAACTGTAGGTCCTTCATTTCATCTCACAATCACCCTACCATTACACAATTTAGCGTAGGTGCGTATAACTCGAACGGGCAGTAAGACGCGGTGCTAATATAATAATAATAATAATAATAATAATAATAATAATAACTTCAGAAGTCACTTTTGATTGGTATTACACACAACTATAAAACAACACTAATAATATAGTAAAATTTTATCAATGTTATCTGCAAAAAATAAGTTTGTATTTTTAAAAAAAGACATCACTTTAAAAACTGAACTTAGCCATTAGGAAGATGTTATTTTTGAGTAAATTTACTTAAAAATATTTTTTTAACCACCCTCAGTATAAACAGCCGGGATTCGAACTACCAGTCAACAGTATGCCAATCAGTGTATATTTTTAATGACACGTTCAGATCAAAATATTGGATTGAAACTGATCGGTATGGGAAAGTAAGGGTAAATGAAACAGTATTAACCTGACCCTCTTCATTGGCCACATGGTTTAAGGCACTACTCTTGCAATAGACTAGATTGCCGATGTCAGGGAGACCGGATATCGATCCCAGTCGGGTGCTTTGAGGGTGGTTTGTCCTAAATAATTTCCCACTATATTATATATATCCATGAAAATGTGGGCACACTTTCTCCAAATTTTTTATTTCACATTTCTAACACATTAGCATAATTATTACATAAGCTTATATCCCGAAGAGTAGTAAGATGTGATGGTAAAAAAAAGTATAAGCTTGGAGAGAGAATGAGAAAAATACTTTCTTGAAAATCACAATTTCTATGTGTGTTCAACCAGTATTCGAACCCAAGATACATCCTTCCTGGATAGGAGCTAGGGTATGTGGCTCTAACCCTTTATCACTTCCGGTAAGATATGTCTTTAGCTTCCGGTGTGTTATATCTTTGAATTTTTACTCGTAGAAAACACTATGTCTTGATACTTGAAACAAATATTATTAAAATACATTCAAACTCGGTTAAACGAGCAGCAGAGGCCCTAAAACATATCCTTTCTATAACTATTACTCGCTGCACCAGTGATGAGTTAAATCTACCTACTATTGTATTTAATTATCAATAGCTTGGTAAAAAATATAGATTTAAAAAAAATATTAGGGAGGGAAATAAATAGTACATAAATGTTATATAATATTTAGCAACACGTCTTACTACCCGTTCGGGTTATACGCTTTAAGTACTAATTATTCTAATGGATTAGGAATTGGGAAGGTTGAATTAGAGAAACCCGAATTTGCGTGGAGGGAGAGTGGAAAACCATTTAGGGAAAACCACCCCCAGTTCACCCGACCGAGATTCGAACCTCGCTCTCCCCGTCCTCAGCAGTCGAGCTCAACACAACAAGCGCGTTAGCGGACTACGCCACCGAGGCGGGTCATACATGTTATAGAATTAATATATTATTTGTTATGTGCATTTTCAAGTCCTCCTTTCCAAAATCTTAATGTAAAAATATAAATTAACCTAAAACTCGTAAAATATTGATGTTATAAAATATTCTCTCGAATAAAAGCTGTTTATTTTTTAATATTACTACAACTCTACGAATGATAAGTTATTTCTTATCCAAACAATTGTGGAGATGTGATCAAAATTGGAAATCTTCGCTAATGTAAAGTATCCTCAAAGTCATTTTCATGGGAAAATCGGATGCGCCATTTTGTTTTTAATGGTAAACTGTGCCTATATAAGAGTTTTAGTTAAAATTGTTAGAGACTAAGCTAATAAAATGAATACTGTTTATCAGTTTTATACACTTGTTGTAAAAGTGATAAGTTGTAAGATAATATGGGTAAATTAGAATGATTATGTTATTTTGGTAGTTCCCGTTGCAATCTTGCTATTTCCGTGCTAGTTACAGCAAAGTTCGACTGTAATATGATGATTCCTATAGACATATCTAAAATCCTAAGGGTGTGAAGTGATTTCAAGCTTTATTTTTTATCATAGCGGTGGCAAATTTCTCATTTTTCTCTCTGGCCTGCAATACAACAAATACATTTTGTGTTTCAGATCTTCAACAAATAGACATCGACAGGTGTGACAGCTTGGAGATACAAGATATTTTACCAAGAATATCACGTGGATCTTCCGAGTACGGGTCGGAATATGGGTCCGAGAACGTCAACCATGACAAACTTCGTATACAAGGCCCGAGAACATAGATACAACCATTACAAGCTTAGAATACAAGACTGAAGATTGATACGATCATGACAAACATACCAAACAAGACTCGAGAACATGGATACAACAATGACAAGCTTAGCATACAAGTCTCTAGAACATAGATACAACGACAAGTTTAGCATACAAGGCTCGAGAACATAGATACAACGAGAAGCTTCGCACAAGCATCACCTACAAGAATCGAGAAGATCGATATAAGCATGACCAGTTTAGCATACAAGGCTCGAGAACATAGATACAACGAGAAGCTTCGCATAAGCATCACCTACAAGAATCGAGAAGATCGATATAAGCATGACAAGTTTAGCATACAAGGCTCGAGAACATAGATACAACGAGAAGCTTCGCATAAGCATCACCTACAAGAATCGAGAAGATCGATATAAGCATGACAAGTTTAGCATACAAGGCTCGAGAACATAGATACAACGAGAAGCTTCGCATAAGCATCACCTACAAGAATCGAGAAGATCGATATAAGCATGACAAGTTTAGCATACAAGGCTCGAGAACATAGATACAACGAGAAGCTTCGCATAAGCATCACCTACAAGAATCGAGAAGATCGATATAAGCATGACAAGTTTAGCATACAAGGCTCGAGAACATAGATACAACGAGAAGCTTCGCATAAGCATCACCTACAAGAATCGAGAAGATCGATATAAGCATGACAAGTTTAGCATACAAGGCTCGAGAACATAGATACAACGAGAAGCTTCGCATAAGCATCACCTACAAGAATCGAGAAGATCGATATAAGCATGACAAGTTTAGCATACAAGGCTCGAGAACATAGATACAACGAAAAGCTTCGCATAAGCATCACCTACAAGAATCGAGAAGATCGATATAAGCATCAGAACAAGGCTCTAGAAGATTGATACAGTGACTACAAACACTATTTTATATTTCCAAGAAAAAGAATAAGAGCAGAAAATGTACAAAATATTAATAGAAGAGTCCTTGCATAAATTATTAGCATGAAGAAAACCAGGCAAGCACAAAATAACTTTTTGAAAAAAAAAAAAATGATTGTATTTCCACTAGTTTTCACATACAAAGTTTGGGATTCATTGCTCACAAGATTTCATCACATATTTCACACATAAAGAATAAAGAGAAGGGTAGGGTGGAGGGGGCTAAAGAAATATAAAAGAAACGGAAGAAAGAAAAAAAACGGATTACTTCAACATTCGTCATTCTTTCTCTTTATTTGCGCTTCTTCTTCTCCGCATCACATCCTGAACATAATTCTTAACGATAATTTTCTTAACGACTTCACCACAAAATTCTCGCCTCTTTCTCTATCTTTTACCCGGCTTTGTATGATCAGGAGCAAAAATATGTATCGGTGGAAAGGTTTTCAAACTTTTTGAGGTTTCCGAGGCTCCCAAAAATTATTGTGGAGCATCGTAATTTCCAAAAAATTTAATTTATATACACTTTTTTTCAAAGAGTTTTAGTACATGTTAGGGTTAAATGTAAAATAAATATGTATTAATTATTGTAGTTTTAATGGAAGAAAGCAACGCTATATTATTATTATTATTATTATTATTATCATTAGCACCGCGTCTTACTACCCGTTCGGGTTATACGCACTTACGCTAATGTGTAATGGTAGGGTGATTGTGAGATAAAATGGAGGACCTACAGTTTAACGTGGAATCTGAACCACGGTGGAGACCTGGCATTCCTCAAATTCACAAGATGTCTTGTCAGAGGTGAAGGAAGGGTTTGGTAATCAGATAAATTTGTGCAGCAACGCTATACAATTAGATATATGTGAAAGGCGAAGTTGGAGGCTGAATGATTATAATTACGGAAATGAGCCGTACCTCGTTTATAATCAAATTAATTGAAAAATGACACTTGAGACAATAGCTTATGCTCTATCAATTAGCTACCCAGGTATTGTTCCGTCCTCAGGGTAAGTCTTCACTCATAGATTAAGGCAGAGTCTGTGATTGACGTGTGAGTATCAGCAGCTACTAAGAGCACTGATAACAATATAAATATATAAATATCTTGATAAATAATTAAGCTCCTTGTTAAAAGCAACGTTTTTATAATTATTAATAAGCGTGACAATGTTCATGATTTTTGTAAATCTGTTTAATAGCTCGTGTAATATAAGAAAGATGGATAGGCATTTGTGTTTCTATATTTAATATGTTGAGATATTTTGTTTTGGTTAAAGTGAATGAAGAAAATACAGCTTCACAAATATTATAAAGACTTGGTAAGCTCCTGAAAGTGTCTTGGGTAGCCCATGAAGGGGAACTCAGGTATCCCCTATAGGGGACTCGGATAGCCCCTGAAGGGGTCTCGGATAGCTCATGAAGGGACCTCAGGTATCCCCTTTAGGGAGCTCGGATAGCCCCTGAAGGGGTCTCGGGTAGTTCCTGAAGCGGTCTCAGGTATCCCCTATAGGGAACTCGGATATCCCCTGAAGGGGTCTCAGGTATACCCTGTAGTGGACTCGGATAACCCCTGAAGGGGTCTCGGGAACCCATGAGGAGGTGTCGGGTAACTTATTAAGGGGTCTCGGGTAGCCCCTGTAGGTATAGGGCGGCTATTTAAGGAGTCTCGGGTAGCCCATGAAGAGGTCCCGAGTAGCCCATGAAAGGACTCAACCCCTGAAGGGGTTTCAGGTAACCCATGCAGGGGCTTAGAGCAGCCCCTGAGGGGGCCTTGCGGAGAACTAGGGCCCCATTGAGAAACGCTTATGTAAAGTATGTGTCGGAGCAGCTAGAATAATGAACAAAATATGTACCCATAGCAACCAGTGGCGTGACGCAAACGTTTAGAAATAGTTAATTAAGTAGAATTTTGATATGAAGAAACTTTAGAAAATACAAATAATGCGGTCAGTTTTGATGACATTTTACTACAATTTCATTGTTATTTTAACGTTATTGATAGAACTATCAAAAGTGACCTATGCATATCACATAACTATGAATATTATAAGGTAGTTTCAGTAAATCTTGTAAGTTTCAAATAAGGTCATTCTTATCAGGGTCCTACTATACATAGCTACATCTTAAAACTTCACCTTACACCAATTTTTTAAATATTGAGCTAAGAAAAAGCATACTATTGTAAATCTAAAAACTGAACAAGGATTCAATCAAACAAAAACATAATAAAAATTGGTGTGAGGTGGCGCTAATAAGATGTAGCTACGTATAGTAGGACCCTGATAAGAATGACCTTATTTGAAACTTACAAGATTTACTGAAACTACTTTTATAATATTCATAGTTATGTGATATGCATAGGTCACTTTTGATAGTTGTATCAATAACGTTAAAATAACAATGAAATTGTAGTAAAATGTCATCAAAACTGACCGCATTATTTGTATTTTCTAAAGTTTCATTCATATCAAAATCCTACTTTATGAACTCTTTCTAAATGTTCGCGTCACGCTACTGGTTGCTGTTGGGTACATATTTTGTTTATTATTATAGCGTATTGTTAGATAAATAAAAATATGACTAAATACCCAGTGAGACGAAATGGATTCAAAGTGAAGTGCAGCAGTGTAAGTAACGGCTCCATTGTGCTCGGTGGCTCTGTCTCTCCTGTAATCCACAATTTTGTCACATTCCAGAAAACTGCCGAACCGATGCCGACAAACGACCATACGTTTCAAAGGTCAGGAGTTCAGGACATCGGCAAAAAACAGTAGCTTCCAATGAAAAGAGGATTTTCCTTGCAAATTATCAGTTTTTCTGATTTCCTCCTCTGTGCAATCATCCTTTGTTTACATCACCATGGAAACCATGATTTGTGTATGATTGTTTATCGGTAAATAAATAATTTATCTTTGGTTAAAAATGATGACAACACTATTCTTATTTGAGTGGTTTGGTGCAACAAATATATAGAAAGTTGGCAGATAGTTTGTTTAAAACTGATTTTATTGGCATGAAGGGAAAAATATAAGTAGAGATAGTCAGTCCACCTCTTTACACCCAAACCCTCTCTTGAGCTAGTTCTATCCAGTCCACCTCTTTACAACCCAAACCCTCTCATGAGCTAGTTCTATCCAGTCAACCTCATTACAACCCAAACCCTCTCATGAGCTAGTTCTATCCAGTCCACCTCTTTACAACCCTAGCCCTCTCTTGAACTAGTTCTATCCAGTCCACCTCATTACAACCCTAGCCCTCTCTTGAACTAGTTCTATCCAGTCCACCTCATTACAACCCAAACCCTCTCATGAGCTAGTTCTATCCAGTCAACCTCATTACACCCTATCCCTCTCATGAGCTAGTTCTATCCAGTCAACCTCATTACACCCTATCCCTCTCATGAACTAGTTCTATCCAGTCCACTTCATTAAAACCCTAGCCCTCTCTTGAACTAGTTTTATCCAGTCCACCTCATTACAACCCAAACCCTCTCTTGAGATAGTTCCATCCAGTCCACCTCATTACAACCATAGCCCTCTCTTGAACTAGTTCTATCCAGTCCACCTCATTACAACCCAAACCCTCTCTTGAACTAGTTATATCCAGTCCACCTCATTACAACCCAAACCCTCTCTTGAACTAGTTCTATCCAGTCCACCTCATTACAACCATAGCCCTTTCTTGAACTAGTTCTATCCAGTCCACCTCATACAACCCAAACCCTCTCTTGAGCTAGTTCCATCCAGTCCACTTCATTACAACCCTAGCCCTCTCTTGAACTAGTTCAATCCAGTCCACCTCATTACAACCCAAACCCTCTCATGAGCTAGTTCTATCCACTTCACCTCATTACACCCTATCTCTTTCAGGTCCATTATAATGTTATCCTCTCATCTATGTCTAGATCATACCAATGATCTCTTACCATTGGGTTTGCCAGTCAATACCATAAACACGGTTATAGATTGTCCCATTAGCGCTGCATGTCCTACCCACCTTAGTCCACGAGACTGTATTATCCTAACACTGTCTTGTTTTGAGTACAAGGTACAAGAAACACACATTAAACCACCATTAGCCAAATATCAAATCACAATCAAAATAACTTTGAAAATAAGATAACATCCAGCCAATAATCAATATACCTCAAACGAATATAAAACCATCAAAAATCATACATATATATTCAACCCACAAAATATTATAAACCCCCTGACGTCATAGTTTAAACACCGATGGTTATAATAATTGCATGTAAATAAAAAAGTAGTGCTAGATTTTTATCGGCGTGATCACTCGCCTTATGTCGAGGCGAGATTATATAACCACGATTGTTCTACCTTTAAATATCAACCCTCCCCCGTGTTACTTCGAGACGAGTATATCTAGTCATGATGGTTGTTCCTCGAGTAAGATCTTCCCGTCTAATGTCGAGGTGGGTATAGATATCCATGATGGTTGTTCCTTGAGTAAGATCTTCCCGTCTAATGTCGAGGTGGGTATAGATATCCATGATAGTTGTTCCTAGAGTAAGATCCTACTGTCTAATGTCGAGGTGGGTATAGATAGTCATGATGGTTGTTCCTCCAGTAAGATCTTCCCGTCTAATGTCGAGGTGGGTATAGATATCCATGATGGTTGTTCCTAGAGTAAGATCCTTCCTTCTAGTGTCGAGGTGGGTATATATAGTCATCATGGTTGTTCCTAGAGTAAGATCCTTCCTTCTAATGTCGAGGTGGGTATATATAGTCATGATGGTTGTTCCTAGAGTAAGATCCTTCCTTCTAATGTCGAGGTGGGTATAGATAGTCATCATGGTTGTTCCTAGAGTAAGATCCTTCCGTCTAATGTCGAGGTGGGTATATATAGTCATCGTGGTTGTTCCTTGTGTAAGATCCTCCCGTCTAATGTCGAGGTGGGTATAGATAGCCATGATGGTTCTTCCTAGATTATGATCCTTCCTTCTAATGTCGAGGTGGGTATATATAGTCATCATGGTTGTTCCTAGAGTAAGATCCTTCCTTCTATTGTTGAGGTGGGTATAGATAGTCATCATGGTTGTTCCTCGAGTAAGATCCTTCCGTCTAATGTCGATGTGGGTATATATAGTCATCATGATTGTTCCTAGAGTAAGATCCTTCCTTCTATTGTTGAGGTGGGTATAGATAGTCATCATGGTTGTTCCTAGAGTAAGATCCTTCCGTCTAATGTCGAGGTGGGTATATATAGTCATCGTGGTTGTTCCTTGTGTAAGATCCTTCCGTCTAATGTCGAGGTGGGTATATATAGTCATCGTGGTTGTTCCTTGTGTAAGATCCTTCCGTCTAATGTCGAGGTTGATATATATAGTCATGATGGTTGTTCCAAGAGTAAGATCCTTCCATCTAATGTCGAGGTGGGTATATATATAGTCATGATGGTTGTTCCTAGAGTAAGATCCTTCCTTCTAATGTCGAGGTGGGTATAGATAGTCATCATGGTTGTTCCTAGAGTAAGATCCCTCCTTCTAATGTCGAGGTGGGTATATATAGTCATCATAGTTGTTCCTAGAGTAAGATACTTCCTTCTAATGTCGAGGTGGGTATAGATAGTCAGCATGGTTGTTCCTAGAGTAAGATCCTTCCGTCTAATGTCGAGGTGGGTATATATAGTCATCATGGTTGTTCCTAGAGTAAGATCCTCCCGTCTAATGTCGAGGTAGGTATATATAGTCATCATGGTTGTTCCTCGAGTGAGATCCTTCCTTCTAATGTCGAGGTGGGTATAGATAGTCATCATGGTTGTTCCTAGAGTAAGATCCTTCCGTCTAATGTCAAGGTGGGTATATATAGTCATCATGGTTGTTCCTCGAGTAAGATCCTTCCTTCTAATGTCGAGGTGGGTATAGATAGTCATAATGGTTGTTCCTAGAGTAAGATCCTTCCTTCTAATGTCGAGGTGGGTATAGATAGTCATGATGGTTGTTCCTAGAGTAAGATCCTTCCGTCTAATGTAGAGGTGGGTATATATAGTCATGATGGTTGTTCCTAGAGTAAGATCCTTCCTTCTAATGTCGAGGTGGGTATAGATAGTCATCAATGGTTCTCGACTAAGGGTACGGCCAGACTGGGCGAGCGAGCGACGACTAAAAAATAAAATAGAACACATTGGTTGTAATGAGAGGTGGCCAGACTGGAGCGAGCGAGCCAGAACAGTCTAGTTTACAGGCGCTAGGCAATATTATTGTATACGTTGGGCTAGGAAACCTTCTCAAATTGACAGGATATTTGACTTTTTTTTATTATTATTGATAGCCTATAGGTTAATCACACTTGCTACTAACGGCCTAATTTAAATGGTAGGACAATAAACTATATAGGCATATATATGTAAAACTGATATGTCAAAATATTTCAATATTATAATAAAAATAGTCTTTTACAAATAAGAATCGCCATTAGCTCGGAGAAAGTATGGGAAAACCACAACAATAATTCACTTGTCAAAAACCAGCCTCAGTTCACAAAATCAAAATTCGAACCTTTGCCTCCTCGTCAACAACTATCGAGAGCTATCTGCTTATCACGCGCTCGCTCTTCCGGTTTGGCCGCTTAGTCGCTCGCTCGCACGCCTGTCAGTCTGGCCGAAACCTAAGAGCTTCCCTTCCCCCATCTTATGTTGAGGCGGGTATGCATAGTCATGATGGTTGTTCCTCGCGTAAGATCCCCCCCAACTTATTTCGAGGTGGGGATATATAATACCGGAGCACAGTCAGTGTTTCTTGACGGGTCCGCCATATTTATTCGGGAAAGGGGGGGGAGGGCGTCAATGAAATATGGCGCTCATCATAATGAACCAGTGACGGCGGGGATGGGGGTAAGGGGTGGATATGAAGAAGACGCACTGGGAGGGGGGCGGGAAGAAGAGGAACCACAACAAGGTAGTAATTACTATTTATCACTAGCAGGAAAACTATATCGAATCATGCCAATCTCTCCGGCACAAGGCATGCACCCTTCCCCCACCACCCTTGCAGCCTCATTCAGGGACGGTAAGGGTGGGAAAGAGGGGAGGGGAAGTTAAAAAAATCCAGGCTGAAGGGATTTATTGCATACTTTTAAGCCCGAGATGGTCGTAAATTTGAGGTGGTGCTGTTGGTAGTGGTGGCTTCGTTTACCCCGGAGGTTGGTTTCAGGTGGATACAAACCTGTAACTTTATTAGTCAGGGTGCTTGTTTGGAAAATTTTAAAACCAGAAGTTTGATACTTTTTTAAAATTAATTTGCACCGCATCCTTACTACAATCCAGAGCTATATATTTACACTAAGGTGGAAAAAGGGGAAGAAGATAAAATTTTAAGGTGTTTTTATTTATTTGAAGTATTTAACGTGCACTTTCTGAACAGAATAATTATATCATCACACGAGAATTTCTATGAGTGAGGACGAAAGATCTTACCATTTTTAGCAGGAAAGGTATTTACACATACTTTCCAAAGTAGATTTACATTCCACAATCGACATGGGACCAATGACTTTACTTTCCCCCCGAAGGAAGTTGTGCTACGGATTTTTATCTCTCAAGAAAAATCCGTCAACTTCGACTGGGTTTGAATCCACGAACATCGGGTCCTCAGATGAGCACTTTACCTCAATACCACTAAGGTCAACAATTTTAAAAGTAAAGTGCCCTCATTTTCGTGGAGGTGAAGTGATAAAACATCTAAGAAATATTCCTTCAGTATCTTCCCCGGAACTGTCAAGAACCTGAATAGAGGATCTTGATGTTTAGTGAGTATGCCCACCGAATCGGGTCCCCGTTAATATATTCAACAACAAATGTTCCTGGAATATTAACAAGACCTCTGCTTCGGTGGTAAAACCGTTTAAAGGTGTCACTCTCGCAATATACTGGATGACCGGAGTTTGAATTCCTGTTGAGTGTACAAAGGGGGTTTATTTCCCCTAATGGCTTTCCTACTTTCCCTCCGCGTAGATGTGGGTAGATAACCTCAAATGCTTCCTTCCTCATCTCTACCCCATTAGAGTAATTATCATAAATTCATATAGCCTAAACAGGTCGTAAGAAACGGCGATAAAAATAAAAGATCGTCGTCCATTTCGTTGAGTCGTTATTTCATGATAGATTTCATCTTTATTTCAAAATAAGTTTCAGTACCCGTGCCACTAGGTCATAATCCGTAAAAACAAGTTTCACTACCCGTGCCACTAGGTCAGAATCCGTAATTTGACTATCCCGGGGCTTAGGGTGCAAAGGTCGTTGGGGCACATTCTAACAAAATATTTAAATATTTATGTTTAAAGTCAATTGTTTAGACTAAATAGGTTAATATTTATTTCTAAACAAAGAAATAATATCCAAATATTTCATTTAAAATTAAGAAGAGGCACATTAATTTTTAAAATTGATTAAAAACATTATTCTGGGAGCTGAAGGAGGAGGCAGAGCACGTGAAGCAATGGCGGTCAAAGTTCACTGACAAAAGGAATGGACCTGTCGTAATACAACACCTACTAAAAATAATATTTTTGGTACTGTATTATTTATCTATTTTGTGCCACGCAGAGGGTGCAGTTTATTTATGTTATACAAAATACAACCAGGGGTAAATTTTAAATCTCGCTTAAGGTGCATGAAACCCTTGAGCTGCCCTTGTACATAGATTTATAATCTTGTAGCCTACCAAGTTCATTGACTCATAAATATATACTCCTTTTCCGGTCTTGACAACGTAAATTTGGGAACAAATTAACTAATTCAAATCATCATTCGTCTCGAATGTTTTATTAAAATGTCTAAATTTAAATGTAACTATCCTATACTTTTCAAAAAATAAAACAGGGGGAAAAGGAGGAAGAGTCCACTTATAGCTCAAATTGAGTTAGTGCTTCCATCTGTTAGAATATCATGAGACCTTTCTAATGCACTTTATATTATAGCTAAGAGAGGTCTCTATAATATATTTTCAAGGTATTTACTGGAGTCCTTTGGCGGAGAGCAAGAGAACGCTTACGTCTCAACTTCATCAGCTCAAAAAGGGCATTATTTTTTATTAATAACAATATTATTAAGTGCAATATCATCATCACATGTGTTTGGATTTAAGAATATTTTTCCCCCCGTCGGCAAGAGCGGACTTGCTATAGGAACGACTCCGCATCCTCCTTAAAACGACCGCAGCGCTTCCTATGAGCGGAAAGACAAACTGAGAGCTAGTCCGTATGATATGATATGACCGAACCTTCTGGTCCACCGTATCACGTCACTTCGCGGGCCGCCAACTTTTATATTACGCACTCACATGAAGAAGAAGAAGAGAGAGAAATAATAAAAATAAAGGATGGAGGGGGGAGATCCATTCGTTGAACTGGACCGTAAATCGTAGTTAGAGAAACAGCATTCTGGCGGGGACTCCTCACTAAGGGCAAGAGGGATGAAGAGGGGGTTAGTTATCGAAGGATGGAACGCTAAACGCTGGGACATGTCATGCATGTATTTTGGTAGCTCTGGGAGAGATAGGGTATGTGGAGGGGAGAGAGTTTTTACTTAAATAAAGGAAAAATAAGAGAGAACGTTCACAACATATTTTCTTTAGGGAATAAACATATTCTTCAAAGATGACATTCAGAAAGTAGTGTAAATAAAATGCCTCGGGTTCACTTTATTTAAACCAAAATGGTGGCGCCCATGATCTAATAATCACACCAGATATGTGTGTAGCAAAGGTTACCTGCCGGATCAGATGTTAACTACAGGGCGGTTAGCGAAAAAAAAGCCTGGACCTAGACAAAATCAATAACAAAATTAAACCTATTGGAATGTATTCAGTATCTGTCCCTGTACATTCTCTGAAAATTCCCAAGTTTTCCCATTCCGGGAAAATACTCCATTTTGCAACCCCCCAGTCGATTGTAAGGTAATTAAATATCTCAATAACTGTTAGGCATACAATAGCCTACTTTATGTCAATGTATCCCTATTGAATTCCTCTATAATATAAACATATATTATAGTGATTTAGGTCTACAAGTGGCCTAAATAATAGTATATATAGTAAAAAAAAAGAGACGTCCTAGCTAAAAACAAAATATTTTGCGGCGTTATTTGTGCTCTTATGAAATTTTTACCTAAAATAAAAGTTGTATATCGTACAATTCCGTATTGAAATCATGTATATTAACTGTATCTATGTTAAAAACAACGCTTACACCGAGCCCGAAAGTCAGCCATGTTCCCACCGGGAGGCGCGGAGCGGACACGACATGTGGCGCCCTCTACATAACAGCAGCCCGTTATTGCTCCAATACATTCCACACTTACTACAATAATCTTATAACTGAAATAAAATAAGAGCCGTCTGCGGTTCATATTCAGAATAAAACCTGCGGTTACCTAGCAAGGTTCTGAGTGAACAGCTATAAAATAAAATGTACTTTTTTTTTAAAACCAATCACAATTATTTTCATTAATACAATATTAATTGAAATTATAATACAAAATAACACTTTGTCATTTAATATAAATAATAATTTCTGCTCCTTCAAATCATGGAAATGTTGTCTTGATGCTCATTTCCTGGTCCAACTTCTGTAAAAATATAAGTTAGTTTTTTCTTATTTCAAAATTAAATGTGACTTTGCTGCTTTTGTTTATGTAAGAATTTGTTTTCTTTCTCCCATGGGCCTCTTTGCAGAGGGTTTGCGGCCACGCTTCAAGTTCACATTGGAGATCTGCTTCCAACTCTTCGTCAGATCTAATCACACACACCATTACACAGCTTTATCTCAGGAACTGTTTCCAATCCAAGCAACAAACGCAGATTCATATTTTTGCTATCCAAACATTTGAAGTCTAGAGGAGTTTCTCCAATCGGAAACAAATGCTGGCACACAGTTTTTAATGGAATCAAAGAGGCAGGTTATGGAAATACATCAGCGATTGTAGGAGAATATACTGACCTACTAGTTATTTTTATTACATTAGTTGGATCAAATATGTTCATGTTATACCAAATAAAAGCAATCGTCCCCAAAAAATATTCAGTAGTAAGTTATTGATGCTTTGGGCGAGATTAAAAACTATGTACTATCCTTAAATGCATTCACGGGATGTGACAGCACATCCAATATACATGCCATGGGTAAACTACAAGCCTTTTATAAAATGAAACTTGATTAAAAAAATATACAGATAAAAGTGGTCATATTTTATCACAGTTATCTGCCATCTCAAGATATTACCAAAGCTGTATGTGTGTGTTGTATGGCGGGAAACGCACAGATACGTTCAATGAGCTGCGTTATAAAATGTACGTGAAGAATATTGGCAAACAACGAATATACACAGAGTTCAAACTAGACTCACTTCCTCCAACTTCAGACGCAGCAAGACAACACACATTCCGTGTTTACCTACAAGCACGAATATGGAAACACATGAAACTGGATCCACTGGAGTGAGGGTGGAAAACAAATAATGGCCAATTTAAAACTATTCCAACCTTACAAGAACCAACGCCACAACATTTTTTGTGCCTACTGTCTTGTAACTGTCAAAAAAGATGTGATAGCCGAAGTTGTGAATGTTTAGTAAATAGCCTGAAATGTTCCAACATCTGCAGCTATTGTTATGGTTATGGTTGCACCAAACGTTTACAACCCAAAGAATAAAGAGAAATTAACGAGAACAATCTGGGGGCCACACAAACACTTTTGATTAAAACATGTAGAGAATCTTAACAATTATAATAAAACATTCTTTAATCTTTTAGTTTATCTTAAGTTGATCAAGTGGTATTGATGTCGAAGATAACAGTATTAAAAACTCAATACTAGGCCCATAGGAGAAGAAACAAATTTTTACGTAAAAAAACAGCAAAGTCACATTTAATTTTGAAATAAGAGACAAATAGCTTATAATTTTTACAGAAGTTGGACCAGGAAAGGAGCATCAAGACAACATTTCCATGATTTGAAGGAGCAGAAATTATTATTTATATTAAATGACAAAGTATTATTTTGTATTATAATTTCAATTAATATTGTATTGATGACAATAATTGTGATTGGTTTATAAAAAAAATGTACATTTTATTTTATAGCTGTTCACTCAGAACCTTGCTAGGTAACCGCAGGTTTTATTCTGAATATGAACCGCAGACGGCTCTTATTTTATTTCAGTTATAAGATTATTGTAGTAAGTGTGGAATGTATTGGAGCAATAACGGGCTGCTGTTATGTAGAGGGCGCCACATGTCGTGTCCGCTCCGCGCCACCCGGTAGGAACATGACTTACTTTCGGGCTCGGTGTAAGCGTTGTTTTTAACATAGATACAGTTAACACACATGATTTCAATACGGAATTGTACGATATACAACTTTTATTTCAGGTAAAAGTTTCATAAGAGCCAAATAACGCCGCAAAATTTAAAAAAAATTGAAGCTACGACAAGTCACATTTTACTATATATACTATTATTTAGGCTACTCGTAAACTTGAGAATTTTCAGAGAATGTACAGAGACATATACTGAATACAGTCCAATAGGTTTAATTTTGTTATTAATTTTGTCCTGGTCAAACTCTTTTAAGAAAATCCCGTTTGAGGTATACATATGTAGGATCAAGAGAGGTATGACTTAGAACAATTAATGTAGTCTCATTTACAGAAAGAGAGGGTAAAAAAGGCTTTGAAAAAACTTACGGATATACCTGACCATGATTCAAACCAGACTAGATGATTCGGGCATTTAGTCTCCATGTCTACCTTTATATATACATACTGTAGCCACATAAAATTTAAAAAAATATTAAAAACTATAAAATGTATAATATTTTATTAGACATGTCCTGTTTTCTTAAGCTTTTAATCTAATGTGTACATAAATAAATATAAAATAACTATTTAGAGCCTACTGAAGGTGTTTTTTTCTACGAGTTCTCCCATTTTCTCCGCACAAAAATGCGGATAGGCCTATTATTGATCTATATTCTATCTTCCTCGTGACTAGCCCATTAGAGCAATTCAAATTGCGTTTAGTCCATACGGATAGTAAAATTCTGTGAGAAAAGAAAGTTAAACCACCCGGAGTTTGAATCCAGACCTCACCATTACCGGAAAACTAAATCGAACACCTCACTCCACGTGTTCAAGAAGTGAATGACTTGAAGCCTCATACGTGTATCTTGATTTTGGTAGGAAGTGCGTTCCGGAAGGACTTTTAGCCTAACAAAATATTACTACGCAGTAAGTTTCTGGTTCGAAATGAAGCCTTCCATAACGGAGTTCCTACAAAAATCAGGATATAGTTATATGAAACTTTTTTTTCAAGTGGAATTAAAAAAACAACATATTTATTAAAACGACACAACAACTGGTAATTATACAATAGATCCTTAATGACAATCGAACAAGGTTTTGATTTTTTTTAAATATATAAATGTAGTTTGAAAGTACATCAAAACATGTTTGCATTATAAATAAAATACACATTTCTAAAGTGGATTAATGAGAAAGTTTGAACGTGACTTATTTCCTTTTATTTAAAAAAAAACAACACCATACAAATAAAGTAATTTTTCATTTCAGTCGCTTACAGCCACAAATCAATTGTAGGCAGGTTCGTCATGGTTCGATTAAAAGCTATGAAGCGATTGGCTAAATAAAAGATAATAATAATAAATAACGTATATTTCTAAAAAATAAATAAAAGTAACGTCAAGTATTTCCATTGTTTTAACGTCTGTTGTTCATCTGGTGGGCGTCTGCAGACTTGACATTGAAAAAGAGATATTGGAAGAGGGCAGGTCTAACTTGAGGTAAAACAATTGAGTTATGGACAGCGAAACACGGTATCATAAATAAAAAAGTAAGTTTTGTTAAATGGGGGTGGGAAAATAACTTGAATATATATATATATATATATATATATATTTCTGTTTTGAAACTTCTTCATTTGTAACATAAGTGTTCTTACTACCTGTTTGGTGTAAATGATATAATCTATCGAGTCACTTTTCAAAGTGCTGTATGTGGTTATCTCATAGCTTGGAGTTTAGTGATATACTAGAGCCTGCTGTGGTTATCTCATACCTTGGAGTTTGAATATATTCTAGAACCTATTGTGGTTATCTCATAGCTTGGAGTTTGGTGATATACTAGAGCCTTCTGTGGTTATCTCACAGCTTGGAGTTTGGTGATATACTAGAGCCTGCTGTGGTTATCTCATAGCTTGGAGTTTGGTGATATACTAGAGCCTGCTGTGGTTATCCCATAGCTTGGAGTTTGGTGATATACTAGAGCCTGCTGTGGTTATCCCATAGCTTGGAGTTTGGTGATATACTAGCGCCTGCTGTGGTTATCTCATAGCTTGGAGTTTGGTGATATACTAGAGCCTGCTGTGGTTATCTCATAGCTTGGAGTTTAGTGATATACTAGAACCTGCTGTGGTTATTTCATAGCTTGGAGTTTAGTGATATACTAGAGCCTGCTGTGGTTATCCCATAGCTTGGAGTTTGGTGATATACTAGAGCCTGCTGTGGTTATCTCATAGACTAGAGTTTGGTGATATACTAGAGCCTGCTGTGGTTATCTCATAGCTTGGAGTTTGAAGATATTCTAGAACCTATTGTGGTTATCTCATAGCTTGGAGTTTGGTGATATACTAGAGCCTGCTGTGGTTATCTCACAGCTTGGAGTTTGGTGATATACTAGAGCCTGCTGTGGTTATCTCATAGCTTGGAGTTTGGTGATATACTAGAGCCTGCTGTGGTTATCTCATAGCTTGGAGTTTGAAGATATTCTAGAACCTATTGTGGTTATCTCACAGCTTGGAGTTTGGTGATATACTAGAGCATGCTGTGGTTATCTCACAGTTTGGAGTTTGGTGATATACTAGAGCATGCTGTGGTTATCTCACAGTTTGGAGTTTGGTGATATACTAGAGCCTGCTGTGGTTATCTCACAGTTTGGAGTTTGGTGATATACTAGAGCATGCTGTGGTTATCTCATAGCTTGGAGTTTGGTGATATACTAGAGCATGCTGTGGTTATCTCATAGCTTAGAGTTTGGTGATGTACTAGAGCATGCTGTGGTTATCCCATAGCTTGGAGTTTAGTGATATACTAGAGCCTGCTGTGGTTATCTCATAGCTTGGAGTTTGGTGATATACTAGAGCCTATTTTGCTCATCTCATAGTTTGTAGTTTGTGATATACTAGAGCATGCTGTGGTTATCTCATAGCTTGGAGTTTAGTGATATACTAGAGCCTGCTGTAGTTATCTCATAGCTTGGAGTTTGGTGATATACTAGAGCCTATTTTGCTCATCTCATAGTTTGTAGTTTGTGATATATTAGAGCCTTAGTTGATAACAATCCCTTCCCGGAATGTAAACCACAATTCTCTCTTGTATAAAACATATTGTTTTAATTATCAATTGGGTAATTTTGTTAGTATGTTTGAGGCTTAATCTTACATAGTTAGAACTCTGACTACTATTAGGAGGTCTAACTAAAATACATGCAGGAGGGTACACCTATTTATTTATTTGACATTAATTTTTGGCTGACATTCATTAATGTATTTTATATGTATTCAATCACGTTTGAACAAATGTTTGTATTACGCATTTATACTCGTTTCTTTGTTTGTTGCGTCCACCCTTCCTAGCCACCCATATTATTTTTTTGTTAGCTTATCTGTTCATAGGAGACACCGCTAAAATCTCGAGAAATTCTATTTTAAAACAAAATAAGTCTGTAAGATGTGTCCGTGTTTAACAGCACTGTACCAAAGTACGCTAGAATTTCCCTCATGACACGAAATATCTCCATTGCGGAGGAATGTATAGTCCAATTTTATAGGCAGACACTTTTATAAAAAAAAATACAAGCTTTTTATTTTGCGGCCAACATTGATAACCTTTTATTTTTTTATTGCTGTTATTTTACATGTATTGATAATATCTATCAAAAGTAACAGCTGTAGATCACACGATTCGACGTATGAATAGGTAAAAGTAGAGCTAGTAATATTTTTAACTGTCATTCAAGAGCTTTTCTATGAGGCTTGGACTGTAAGGACGGTGGCGAGTAATATCGCTCGCTGGTTGGTTGTAAGAATTGTCCCTCTGACGTAGCCCGTACATCCTACTTTAACTTTCCGGCAAAAACCTTCATTAACTGCGCTGATTAAACTTGATACGACTTACCCACAGATATGTTCATAAAACTGCCGGCTTGCGCGGTTGCACGTCTTTTGTTTGTTTTAGAAGTTAGTAGAGGTTTCAGGGGAGGGTGAAGGGTAAACTTTTTTTCTTCCGCGAAGAGGCTCGAGGTCCTTAGGTGTATATATACATAAAAAAAAAGGACGGAAGAAAAGAATCATAGAAGCGTTGATTTGCGAACGGGCGTTGGTAGGAGTAGGAGGTGGTGTAATCATGAGGTATATAAAACAAGGCGCAATGTGCGCGTGAGATAAAACACACACTAGTTCCGGGAATGAGAACTCCTAATGTATACTTGCTATGTAGACAACCAAAGTAAACAATGTGCAGTGTACAGTGTTATTTCAAGGTTTGGGTAGAAGAGAAGGCAAATAAAGACCAGGTTTTTTTTTTTGCAGTTTTTATGAAAAAAAATATATATATTTTTATATTTTGAACAAAATATATCTCTATTAGATACATTTAGTTTCTATATATACTACTCTCAAGATTTCTTTAATATTTGTCATGAGCATCGCAAAAATTTGATAAGATATATTTCTCTTAATTTGAAACGGTTTCTCATCAAAGCCAAGATTATGATGACATCTCATTTTTTTTTTCTAGGCTATGTACAATTTCCAGGTGTACATAAATTGTGTTCATGAACCCCTGGATGGCTATGGAAACATTTCTTATATGTCTTTTTTTTTTGTCATTTTGGATATTTATTATATATTTTCTTATTTGGCGACATTTTTAGCTATTATTATGCATTTATGAGTAGTTTTTAGTAATCTATGGTAATAAGTATATTTTTAAATACTATTGATATTTTATATATACAAAAATACTCACACATACATTATTTTAAACAGTCATAAAAATGAAAAGATAATGTACACAATGAACTTTATATTATCTTTGATCATCTGGTTGTCAAATACACATTCCTGCAGTGGGACACCGAAACTAGTCTGGAGAGGGTTGAGTTGGAAGTAACTATTACTTCTGAAGCACATATCTGTAGATCAATGTTATATTTAGCATAATACAAGAGTTTAGTGGTTACTTGCTCTCAATGCATTTATAGGCTCTCTCTCTCTCTCTATATATATATATATATATATATATATATATATATATATATATATTTTTTTTTTNATATATATATATATATATATATAATTCTTTTCTAGCTTCCATTTGTAAAGTATATGTTTGATTTAATCGTGTGCATTCAATAAGAATTTTCGTTTAAAAAAATATAGTCAGTTTTTTTATTAATGATTTTTAGGTCATCAAAGTCTGGCTCCTGCTTATGATAGATATTCAATAACCGTTGAGAATACCATATTTAATAAATCAAAGTAACGTATCCACGGAAGCTATACACTATTTATTTTGGCAAAACATTTATTTATATATATTATTATATTATAAATATATATAAAATATACAAATGTACTTCAAACCCAGAATCTGGTGGCTTGGTAAGCTGCTTAACTGTTGAAATTTCTGTCAGTGTGTTCTTTGCTACCGAGACGGGAACATGACTGCACCTATTTACATTTGTAACAAGAAAGAACAGAGAAGCGTCCTACGATTTTTGTGGTCCGAAGGTGTTAAAGGAGCTGATATTCACACCAGTTTCTGTGCTCGACACAGGGACAATACTTTACCTCACCGAAGTGTGTACGAGTGGATAGAAATGTTCAAAATGGTCGGACAAATGCGAATGATGCAGATGAGTCATAGTGGCCGTCAACATCAACCAGTAATGAGAAGCAGAAACAAGCCAGGGCCGTTATTCTTGTGGACAAAAGAGTCAGAATAGAGGAAGTCTCACTACAACTTGGGGTATGGCAAGGTTTCACCTATTTGTTAGTGCATGCCATTCTTGGCGTCCACGAAGTTTGTGCAAGATGAGTGCCTAAACAACTGAGAGGAGTATAATTGAAATCGCAAGAGCATCTGCTCTCGCCATTTGGAGCGGTGCCATCGTGAAGGAGAGATCTTTTTGAATCAAATCATCACAAGGGATGAAATTGGATTCATCACTACGAACCGGAAACTAACGTCAAAACATTCAGTGAAAGCACACAAAATTAAGATGAAGCCCTCTGTCTGTATGCTTATTAACATTGTTCTGTGATTCCGTAGACCCTATGATTGGACATTATTTGGGGCGTGAGACTACTGTAACAAGTGAATGGTATTCTTACATACTGCAACGTAAATTACTGCCAGCTATATGGACAAAACGGAAAGGACGACTGTATGAGGGTGTTGTTTTGTTACGTTACAATTCGCGCCCTTATACGGCCACCCACACCCTTAACACCTTTCAAAGCCTGAAGTGGAAAGCTCTGGACCATCCAGCCTACAGTCCAGACCTTTGGCAACGTCTAATTTTAATCTGTTTGGACCTCTCAAGGATACTGTGAAAGGTCGTCAATTTGCAAATGATAATGATGATGTTAAAGAGGTGGTACATGATTGGTTACGCACACAACCAAAACATTTTATTCTGACGGAATAGAAAAAATCTTGTAGAGCACTGGGCTAAGTGTAATGATAATCAGAGAAACTATATTCTAAAGTAATGCATGTGTGATGTATCTTACATAACAAATAATTTGTGAAAAATAAAGTGCGGACATTTTTTGAATCATCCAGGTCTATATATAAAATGTCTCTATCATATATAAACTTGAAACAAATTGACCTTAACTTGAGTTTCTTTTTACTCCAACCCTAACACTTGAATATTATTTTTTTATAAAACAAGAAAACAAAAAAAAAACTGTGTTCGCTTGGATCACAAGGTTTAGTGTCCATTTTTTTCCCATGAAGAATATTAAGCCTTTTGTTTTTACAGTACCTTTGCGTGTTTTTTTTATCACCGTGTCTCACTACCTGTTTGGTTTATACGCATAAGTACTAATTTCGCTAATTATTTAGATATCAAGAAGATTGAATGTATTGAAAAATTTTCACGTTTGCTTGGAGGGAAAGTGGGAAACGATTTACGAAAAAAAAAAGCACCTTCAGTACAACTGACCAGGACTCGAATCCCAAACTTCCCTATCATCAGCAGTCTAATATATTGTGAAATTGACGTCTAAGACCATTCGACCACTGAATCTGGTTTTAGCGTGTTTAAAATTCGACACGTGATAAGACGGCATGTAAAAAAGCAATATAAGTGTTGGGCCTGGTTAAACACTAAAGCGGAACTCTAAATAATTAAAGTTTGGGTGAAAATAGCATTTATATCTCTATTTTGTAAATATTTTATTTTAAATATAGTGTTGTCAATTAAGCAATTATATTGGTTATCTGTAGATATATATGCATAGCTCGAGTGGGAAGTATTATTATTATTAGCACCGCGTCTTACTACCCGTCAGAGGTGAAGGAAGGGTTTGGTAATCAGATAAATGTATGCCGGGACCGAGGATTGAACCCCGGCCGCCAGCACAGAAGTCTGACACCTTACCCCTAGACCGCCAGGTCACCGAGTGGGAAGTAAAACGCAGTACTAATTTTTTTTTAGTGTTAATATTCCATCTTACAATATTATTTATCGTTAGTTCCCATCTATTCATCCCTGGTTGGTCGAATACGCAGTGTTAGCTTTATATTTCCTGAGTAGTTTTAATTTAATTATAAAATAAAGTCCGACCTACCTAACATTAACCTTTTTACAAATATTTTATAGCTTCTGTTATTAATTACTCTATAGTTTATAATTAATCTCTTAGATTACCACCCAATGCCTTGATATACATGAGGGTGACTATATTACAAGACTACAGCCTAGCGACAGCGACCATTGGTGTCAGCAGTGGGATACTTTTGGGGTCTCCCATATAACATTCCTTTGACGTTCTGGCGTCCTGGACGCGTCGTATTTGTCGAGGCGACCACGTCACAAGTTTAACCATGCCCTCAGGTGCGTGTGCCTCAAGTTGGATTAAGGATAAGGACCAGACCAGGGATCTTTCAGAGCAAGGTGAGGTCAGTACTTCTTTACGAATGCGATAAATGGAAAAACCACTAGATGCGAGACCCGGAGCCTGCAGACGTTCATCAACATATGCCTGAGAAACATATCGGTTATATAGTGGATAAATGAACAAATTTAAAATGAATAGCAGTAGAGCAAAACCTACTAGAGGACTCTCCGACTGGAGGTCAGACGGTTGCAAGTGCCGATGGCTTAGCCACACTCTCCGGAGAGATCAAGATGACGCCTCAAGAGAAGCTCTGTACTGTGAACCGGAAGGAAGCCAAAGTTGAGGCAGGAAGAGGATGGATGGCTTTGGTGGAGGATCATCGATGAAGAAGGTAAATTTGAATAATGTGTATATGGCCACTGAATATATCAGACCTAGTACCTACGGTCCAGTTTTCATAGATCGGGTTTAGATTTTTTTTACTATCAACATTGATACCATTTTAATAATATTATTGTTGTTATTTTATATGTATTGATATTATCTATCAAAGCTAGAAAAGTTAGTAGAGCTACCTTCACGTATTCACACGTTAAGTCACGTGATGTGAAGCTGTCACCTTAGATAGATAATATCCATATCTATAAAATAACATTAATTTTCATTTATTTGAGGTATTTAACCTGCACTTTCTGAACTGACTGATTATATCAGCACATGACTTATAAACTAACTTAAAGCTAGAACAGACACAACATCCAGCCCCCAGACGTTAATTCATTACAGTTAAAAGGGAAACCCACATTTCATCAATGATATTTTTTCGTCCATGGCAGGAATCGAATCCGGGACCCTTATAACTGTAGATAGTCATGTTACCGAATGAGCTAATGTGTCTGAATAATATCACTAATCAAATTGGAAAATGTTATTGATGTTGGCCGCAAAAAAGGCTTTTTCTATGAAAATTTGGTTTTATATCAAAATCACACAATATATTTGGTAATAAACAGAAAATCGAAACACGGGAGAGATTTTCCCTAACTCTCGCCACTACTTTCTAAAACAAGCTAGAATATTGTAATAGTAGGATATATAAAACAATTTTAAAACATTTTATTTGTCAGGAACTTAAGGGGGGGGGGGGAGAGTGAGAACCATGTTCTCTATCTCATTAAAGGAACGTGTTCAGGAAATAACTTCCCCCAAGGACCTCTGGTAGAAGAGTCTCCAGCTCGTAAAATAAAGTAAATTAATTGCCGTCCAGCGTAAAGCACATTGCTGACACAGAGTGCAGTTAGGTCTGTGGACCACTACAGCACCCCCTCCCCCGCCCCCCAACCCATCTCGGAGCTCTGGTGAGGCAGGGGAAGAGGTAAATTGCCACCACCAGCACCAGTTTACTGTTGTCATAGATCGTCGTGGTCGCGGGTTCACACATACACACACACTAACCGTTTTCTGCTTGCTCTCCCGGTGTCACTAACGCTCTTAAACCACAAGCTTGTTTTATTATATGAAACCCCATATATCTCTAAAAACAACCACCTCTCTCTTTCTCTTCTCTATATAATACATGGGGGGAAAAAAGAGGGGGTGACGGCAAATGTTTTGTGTGTAATTTTTTTTTTTTGAGGGGATAAAAAAAACCCATCTCCGGTTGCTTATTCAGAGCGCAGCCATTCTTTGGCTAACCAGCGTCCTATGGTGTGCTCTCCGACGCTCCTGGTGATGAGATGACGATTTAACGTGTGTAGAACGCGTCGCCGCCACGCAGTTCTGCCAACTGTGCGGTTTAGTTGAGTTAGAAGGTTTTGAAAGAGTTACGGGTTATAGAGGGGGAAGTAGCCCTCTTCCCCCCCCCCTTTTCAGTGATAGTAGTTTGCTCTTACCATATATACGGAGAGATAATAATATAATGTATGTATAACCTCACTACCATTCCCGGGCGGGTCAAAGTTCAAGACTTTTCTCCTAATTGTTTATTGTATGTGCGGAGATTCTACATTTCACGATTTAAAGATACAGGCCCTAAATTAATTAATTTTCCGACACCTCAGCTCAATCAATAGTATGCTTGCCTATTGATATAAGGGTCCCAGGTTCAATTACCATAATGTCCTAAAATGTATTATTGATGAAAATGTGGATTTCCCTTTACACAGTGATGAATTAACGACCGGAGGACTGGGTGTTGTGTTTGTTTGTATTTAAATTAGTTTATAGATAATGTGCTGATATAATCAGTCGGTTCAGAAAATGCATGTTAAATGCCTCTACTGTGGTAGCCTGCTATTCCTCTTCAAGGCACCACATAATTAACGTATCTCTTTTAGCGACGACGATCTAGTCTCGTCACCGTGGGAGTTTAACACCCCACTTTCCTAGTACGAAACTATTTGTAGAGTCAATCCCTTTCATGATTTTTAAAAAAAAGACTAGATTAGAGCACCCATATTTGTATAGAGCACCAGGAATGTCCCAAACTAGCTAAGAGCCGAAAAGAACACCTAAATTCTTGAACATCTGGGACCATTGGGCGGTAGACAACAATGAGGAGAACTCATCAAAAAGATCAGGTGAACATGTTGTTACATTAGTTTTTAGAAATAGGGATATTTGCAAAATAAATAAAATCAATGTACCACATGCCTATAACTCGGACAAACGTGATCCAAAATTCCCTAACTATGACGCATCCAATAAATAACGGTACCAATTATTTCAATATTTATAATCAGGGTCCAGACTTTGATGATATGCCATTTTTTTCTTTGTACATCACAGACAATGCTCCTGAGTATATACATTATATTATGTTCATGATCTCTTGTTTGTGGAAACGTTTTTTTATTTGTACATTTTTAGTAATTTTGGATTTTCGAGTAATATTTTCTTGGCTTGAGTCCTTTTTGGGTAATTTTTTAGTCATTTTTAACCATTTTGAATAAATTTTAGGCAATTATGTTAGTAAGACACTTTGTCGATTCCGAGGGCGAACAATAGATTAATTAGCGCGAACAATGGGGCCTTAATTGGCTAGGG
>CABFOW010005127.1:0-20297 GCA_902141385.1 Timema californicum
GTTCACCCGACCGAGATTCGAACCTCGATCTCCCCGTCCTCAGCAGTCGGGCTCAACACGACAAGCGCGTTAGCCAACTACGTCATCGAGGCGGGTACGTAAATGTTGAATACAAAAAACTTTTAGGATATTCAAAAGTTGGATGGCTCGCTCTAACACCTGCTATAGAACGTGTTTTACAATTATTCGAGCCTCTCCGTTCATATTTTTTAAGTTTAGACAAATGTCCAAAAATTCTGGAATATTTTTTAAATTATGAAATATTGGAGATATTAATGTATTTTGTACATAATCAGGCATCTATTTTCCACAAAACGATTCAAAAGATTGAAGGTGAACATATTTCAACCACAGAAGTTAGTCTTATTTTGAACAATTTAGTCCTTCAATATAAATCACGATTTTGGGCATAACGGAAAAGTTTACCAAAGAAGCGCAGAATATTTACCAAACATGTCTCCAATATGTTAAAGAATGGTCTGAAGCAAATATTTCAGGAAATAACAGTTTTCAGTGGTGTTTTTGACTTCATTGCAAGTAAATTGGGCAAATATTGAAAATTGTGTTGACTTTTTATCGAAAGAAATGCCTGATATTAAAATCGATGACAATTGTCTGTTTAGAGAAATTAGAATTTCTGATAAATTAGAACAATGTTGAACATGTTGAAATTGATAAAAGATGGATGGAAATATTTAACCATTTCAAAAATGAACACATTCCATATGAAAATTTAGTTATTCTTGTTGAATTTACGTTGTGCTGCCCTGGAACTAATGCAGTGAGAAATCAAGATTGAATGTCGATACTCTAGCTGCAGCAATTACCGTCAAATTAAATATGAACGATATTTCTTGTTCTGAAATCTCCAATATATTGTTAGAAAATGATATATTGACAAAAAATATTCATTAAATGGAAAAATACTCGTTTAATTAAATAATTAAAAGATATGTAAGCATGATTAGTGTATTTTTGTTTGAATTAATAAAATGTTTAATTTATTTACGTTGTACTTTTTTCTTAAATATTTTTGTCCTCCTTTTCATTGTAAAAAAATGGGTCACCTTAACAATCACAAAATGAGCCAATAAACAGTAAAAGAGAAAAAGACTCGAAAATAGAATTTAAAAGGTTAACCTGGTAAATGAAACCGAGTTAATTAAAACTCCATCTGCAGCGTCGCTAAAATATTAAATGTCACCGTTAAAATCTAGTCCCAATACGAAGGTACAGTCAGAATTATAGGGCTATTAGTTTGTTAAATATTCCAGGCAAAGTTTGGGGAGAGTTTTAATTGAGAGGGGGAGTGAAAGAACTGCAGGCAAGATTTGGGGGGTGCAATGTGGTCTCACACCAGGTAGAGGTTGCATGGACCAGATATCTGCATTGCAACAAGTGATTGAGAAATGTACGGCAGTAAGAAAGAAAGTGTAGAGTGCATTTGTTGATCTGGAGAAAGCGTATGATCATGTGAATAGAAGTTTGTTATGGAATGTTCTTAGAGTATGGTGTGAATGCATGGTTAGTAAATTTGCAATTAAGGCAGTGTATGAAGGATGTAAAGCGTGATTTAGGATGGATGGAGTTTTGAGCAAATGGTTTGACAGGGGAAATTATTAACACATCAATAGTAGTAGCACACTTAGGGCTGTATTAACACATTAAGGGGAATATTAACACACCAAGGGGAGTAATAGCATACTAAGGGGTTAATACATATCATATTAGTCTAGACTGCAGTTGGGAATAGTTATTCCACAGTAAATATTTTAAACAAATTGTTTGCCTATTTTATTTTTATCCATGGTGTAAGGCCATCTTTCAACTTGATTTTCGAAAATATCCGAGGGGATTGAAGTAGGTAAATCTTGGTGGAGGTAAATTTATTCCACCATTACTAATTACAAGACACCTATTGTCGATTCAGCTTGACTACGCCGGGTATGAAAGAAGTAAGCAGTATCATAATTAGACTAAACACACTGATTTATTTTCATCTAAATTAGGCCTATTAGTTGTTTTATCCTAGTTATCTCCTTTAAATGGAAAAATGACTGGCTGGAATTGAAGGATCAAACCTTCATAACAGGAAGTATGTTAGGCCAAATATTTGTGGAATAGGATGATTGAATACATTTTTGTTTTGTATTGTTAGTTTCTTGAATTATGATTTAAGAGTAATCATTCACTAAGTTGGATAGCAAAAGTAATTTTACCTGAAAATGCATATCGCTATGGATTTGTGACTGGTTCAGCTCCTAGCTGCTGTCAATTTCTTAGTAGATAAAAACCAAACTAAATCACTTTAAACTAAAAACCCCCCGTAAGTCCCGTCCATATAAAAAGAAACACAGATAACTTATTTACTTATCAAAGAAAGTAATAGAGCAGCCAGAAGAGCGCCACTATATTATATACGGATATGAAATTGTATAAATAAGTATCTCCTATGCATTGAGCATGGACAGCTTACAGCGCTAGAAGAATTGGTGGTTGGGAAAGGTACTACCCATCTGAGGGCGCCATATTCAACTTCATATGTAGTGAACAAATTATTTTACTTCCTGAACAATTTTTTCCTTCTTCTCGTAAAACCCACTAAAAGAGAAACAATATGAAAAAGCTGATTTATAATATACTATGTTGTATGTGTCATGATGGGGGGAGGAGAAAAGAGTGACTATGGATCAGTGATGGAGCATGATATTTCTTTTTGGAGCTAGCTCAAAGATTACCAGTAATGACTTTCTCTCAAAACGTGTTAACTTATTAAATTAATTTAAATTTTCCCAATCTTTAAAACTTATTAGAATTACAAAATCACTACCGGTAAATAACTCTACAAACTAAACAAATACAGTTTTGAATCAAACTTGTCAAGTGATGACATGTCTTGTACAAAATTTGGGTGCGTCTCTCTCTTAATGCCAGTTCATGAATACCACAGTATTTTAAGTATTCTATTAATCTGCCTAATATACGGTAAGCCTATTTTAGCACATATTGTAATGTCCCAACTTGTAAACCCTATGTCGTTTCGAAAAGAAAGGATGAGACTGCAGTTTTAATATTCTATTTGCATTTTATATTTAAATTCGGGAATTCTCTCTATTTTATAATATTATTTTTAATTATTCATTTGCATTTTAGAATGCTTAAGACCTTCGGGCAGTTTGGAAGGGAATACATTTCTTTTCTTTTAAATTAGCTTACTTGTTGCGTTGGACGATGAACCCAAAACGGAAATCTTAGCCTAGCATCGTCCACAACCACTATAATTTATAATAAACAATAAAAACCAAGTGAGCTGTTTTTAATCACTCACAGCTAACCACAATTATTGTTTATAAAACCAAGTATCAGAAAAAGGTTTTTTTCTTGCCACCCACCTGCATAAATTTAAATACATTAGGTTCACGTACTCCTAACTGTTTAACCTCAAGTTTTTCTTGTGGTTTTAATTAAGATAACAGTTTGTAGGAGATTGACCTTGAGATATCGCTCACACTGGGTGATAGGGCCCATCAAAGCTGGCTTTAATAAGGTTTTACATTGTGTCATTATAGCGTTGGTACAGTCCTCGAGTGACGTTTGGAGTTAGGAATGAATAATATTTACTGGAACACTGTTTAACGAATCTAATACTTCAATGTGCGTATAAAACGGTGCTCCACTTCATATTATGTTTTCTCCAAAATAATTTATAAAATAAAAAGAATGACAAAATTTTTTTTTATATAAATAATGTTGCAAAAGTTTGGTGGTTACTGACCCCGATGGCCGCTAAGGACGCCCCTGCAGTATGGATCATTTAAATTCCATTCAATTCTATTGCTTTGACCTAATCATGTATTTGTTTATATTATTTTTATTATAGAGATTATGAAGAAAAACTAACAAAAAGAACGATATTAGATACATCCATTATCCAGCGGTTACTTCACGACATAAAATTAATGTGTCGATATTATTCAAAGACACTTAAAGTGTTCCTGTATCCTTTACTTCTTAAAATACCCATTTTTATTTATTAAATTCCCAATATAGATTAAATATTAAAATTGGGATCACACAATCAAATAATTCATTTTAAACAACACTTATTCTGGGTATTTTAAAATAAATTATTCTACTAGCGAGAGAGTACAAAATCATAATTTATCTAGAATGATCAAGTGTTTGACAATGGTTAATCTTGGCCTCTTTTCCTTCGCACTATCGCACTATGGTTTTGAACAAGAGTCATCGCCTGTCATAACGAATTTCGTATTCCGGTTCTTTGCTTGAAAAAGCGTTATCTTCACAGAATCGATTCTCTATGGTATCGCTAGGAAACGTGATTAAACAAGGACCTCTGAAGCGAGGCTACCTCCACAGCCAATTGAAACACGTGACTTATCGGGGCGGGAAGAAAGGATTTGAAAACATAGCTTTGGATTAAAATTGAAATGAGATAAGCTATTAATTCAAGTAATTTATATAAATACTCTGTTCAGACATTAATTTAAAATCCACGTTGTTTCATAAATAACTCCCTATTTGATAATCGTTCCTACGTTTAATCACTTAAAATGAATGATGTTTGTAATTTTAAAATAGGCCTACATTTCTATTTTGAAAATATTTATTTTATTTAGTAGGTAGAGAGCATTTAAATAATATTTCGTGATGATCGGAGGTGTAGTGTATGAATATAGATATATACTCATTTCTCCTTTTAATCACTTAAAATGCATTATTTTTGTAGTTTTAAAATAGGCCTACATTTATATTTTTTAAATATTTAGTTTATTTAGTAGGTAGAGAGCATTTAAATAATATTTCGTGATGATCAAAGGTGTAATGAATATATAATATATTTTATTAGTTGAGCATTGTTTAACTATTATACTGCATTCAAAGTTTAAAAAGGTCTTGTCCAAAAAAGTCTGCCAAGAAGTTCTGCCACGCCATCTTTTAAAAAGTGTGTAAGTCAATATATTGTGTAGTGATTTCTGTCAATCTATAAATAAAATATAGCACTACTTATTTTTGGCACACCCTGTTACTACCTGTGTGTGTTATATGCCTATATACTACTTACCCTAATTTGTTAGGCATTAAGGAGGTTGAATTTAGAGAAAGTGTACCTGCATTTGTGTGGAGGAAAAGTGGAAAACTACCTAGGAAGACCACCCTTAGTACACCTAGCCTAGATCGAACCCCTATCTCCAACAGTCTAATCTATTGCGAGAATAGCGCCTTAGACCACATGGCCACCGAAGCAACAAAATCCTTATTAATCTTCATATTAATCCCGTTTTGTGTTTTTAAATAACCAAAGGCTTATAGCCAAAGAGTTGTAAAATATTTTCTAAAAACTACTATCCTAGTTGAAAATAGGCCCTATGTAGTTACAAAATAGATAAAACCCTCCACTGAATAAATTTCTATCTTATTTTACATGATGAAGCAAAAGTAGTATCTAAATAATTAATGATTGCAAGAAAATCATTCTGATGAAATTAATTTAAATAATGTCTTATAAAGGATTGGTTTTCACAAATAAAGTATTTTTTTAAAGTAAATTAATAAATATTGCATGTAATATAACTAATTCAATTAAGGAAAACATATTTTATGTATATCTCTTTTAGAACAATATTAGTTCTAAATAACAGTATTGTATCAACTCTCCTTGTTGGTTATAAATGATATTACCAATTTAAAAGTACATGTTTACTTTGTAGTAAGACTTGTAGAAGGTCATGGAGGGAACTTGTGTTATTTCTGTTGAATATAACTCCTTCAGTTGTTTCTTGAAGAAATGTTGGATGTCCCACAGAGGGGTGTGATGGTGGACCTTGATAACCCAATTTGTAGTAGTAGTAGTAGTAGTAGGGTAGTAGTAGTGGTAGTAGTAGTAGTAGTAATAGTAGTAGTAGTAGTAGTAGTAGTAGGCTAGTAGTAGTAGTAGGCTAGTAGTGGTGGTAGTGGAAGTAGTAGTCTAGTAGTAGTAGTAGTAGGCTAGTAGTGGTGGTAGTAGAAGTAGTAGGCTAGTAGTAGTAGTAGTAGTAGTAGGCTAGTAGTAGTAGTAGTAGGCTAGTAGTAGTAGTAGTAGGATAGTAGTAGTAGTAGTAGGCTAGTAGTAGTAGTAGTAGGCTAGTAGTAGTAGTAGTAGGCTAGTAGTAGTGGTAGTAGGCTAGTAGTGGTGGTAGTGGAAGTAGTAGACTAGTAGTAGTAGTAGTAGTAGGCTAGTAGTAGTAGTAGTAGTAGGCTAGTAGTAGTAGTAGGCTAGTAGTAGTAGTAGGCTAGTAGTAGTAGTAGTAGGATAGTAGTAGTAGTAGGAGGCTAGTAGTAGTAGTAGTAGGCTAGTAGTAGTAGTAGTAGTAGTAGTAGTAGGCTAGTAGTAGTAGGCTAGTAGTAGTAGTAGGCTAGTAGTGGTAGTAGTAGTAGTAGTAGTAGTAGTAGGCTAGTAGTAGTAGTAGTAGTAGTAGGCTAGTAGTGGTGGTAGTAGTAGTAGTAGTAGTAGTAGTAGTAGGCTAGTAGTAGTAGTAGTAGTTGGCTAGTAGTAGTAGTAGTAGTAGTAGTAGTAGTAGTAGTAGGCTAGTAGTGGTGGTAGTGGAAGTAGTAGTCTAGTAGTAGTAGTAGTAGGCTAGTAGTAGTAGTAGTAGTAGTAGTAGTAGGCTAGTAGTAGTAGTAGGCTAGTAGTAGTAGTAGGCTAGTAGTAGTAGTAGTAGTAGTAGTCTAGTAGTAGTAGTAGTAGGCGAGTAGTAGTAGGCTAGTAGTGGTGGTAGTAGTAGTAGTAGTAGTAGTAGTAGTAGTAGTAGTAGTAGTAGTAGTAGTAGTAGTAGTAGTAGTAGTAGTAGTAGTAGTAGTAGTAGTAGTAGTAGTAGTAGTAGTAGTAGTAGTAGTAGTAGTAGTAGTAGTAGTAGTAGTAGTAGTAGTAGTAGTAGTAGTAGTAGTAGTAGTAGTAGTAGTAGTAGTAGTAGTAGTAGTAGTAGTAGTAGTAGTAGTAGTAGTAGTAGTAGTAGTAGTAGTAGTAGTAGTAGTAGTAGTAGTAGTAGTAGTAGTAGTAGTAGTAGTAGTAGTAGTAGTAGTAGTAGTAGTAGTAGTAGTAGTAGTAGTAGTAGTAGTAGTAGTAGTAGTAGTAGTAGTAGTAGTAGTAGTAGTAGTAGTAGTAGTAGTAGTAGTAGTAGTAGTAGTAGTAGTAGTAGTAGTAGTAGTAGTAGTAGTAGTAGTAGTAGTAGTAGTAGTAGTAGTAGTAGTAGTAGTAGTAGTAGTAGTAGTAGTAGTAGTAGTAGTAGTAGTAGTAGTAGTAGTAGTAGTAGTAGTAGTAGTAGTAGTAGTAGTAGTAGTAGTAGTAGTAGTAGTAGTAGTAGTAGTAGTAGTAGTAGTAGTAGTAGTAGTAGTAGTAGTAGTAGTAGTAGTAGTAGTAGTAGTAGTAGTAGTAGTAGTAGTAGTAGTAGTAGTAGTAGTAGTAGTAGTAGTAGTAGTAGTAGTAGTAGTAGTAGTAGTAGTAGTAGTAGTAGTAGTAGTAGTAGTAGTAGTAGTAGTAGTAGTAGTAGTAGTAGTAGTAGTAGTAGTAGTAGTAGTAGTAGTAGTAGTAGTAGTAGTAGTAGTAGTAGTAGTAGTAGTAGTAGTAGTAGTAGTAGTAGTAGTAGTAGTAGTAGTAGTAGTAGTAGTAGTAGTAGTAGTAGTAGTAGTAGTAGTAGTAGGCTAGTAGTAGTGGTAGTGGAAGTAGTAGACTAGGGGTAGTAGTAGTAGTAGGCTAGTAGTGGTGGTAGTAGTAGTAGTAGTAGTAGTAGTCTAGTAGTAGTAGTAGTAGACTAGTAGTAGGCTAGTAGTAATAGTAGTAGTAGTAGGCTAGTAGTGGTGGTAGTGGAAGTAGTAGTGTAGTAGTAGTAGTAGTAGTAGTAGTAGTAGTAGTAGTAGAAGTAGTAGGCTAGTAGTGGTGGTGGTAGTAGTAGTAGTAGGCTAGTAGTGGTAGTAGTAGTAGTAGTAGTAGTAGTAGTAGTAGTAGTAGTAGAAGTAGTAGGCTAGTAGTGGTGGTAGTGGAAGTAGTAGTCTAGTAGTAGTAGTAGTAGTAGTAGGCTAGTAGTAGTAGTAGTAGTAGGCTAGTAGTAGTGGTAGTGGAAGTAGTAGACTAGTAGTAGTAGTAGTAGTAGGCTAGTAGTGGTGGTAGTGGAAGTAGTAGGCTAGTAGTAGTAGTAGTAGTAGTAGTAGGCTAGTAGTGGTGGTAGTAGTAGTAGTAGGCTAGTAGTAGTAGTAGTAGGCTAGTAGTAGTAGGCTAGTAGTAGTAGACTAGTAGTAGTAGTAGGCTAGTAGTGGTGGTAGTGGAAGTAGTAGTAGGCTAGTAGTAGTAGACTAGTAGTAGTAGTAGGCTAGTAGTGGTGGTAGTAGTAGTAGTAGGCTAGTAGTGGTGGTAGTAGAAGTAGTAGGCTAGTAGTAGTAGTAGTATTAGGCTAGTAGTGGTGGTAGTAGTAGTAGTAGTAGTAGGCCAGTAGTAGTAGACTAGTAGTAGTAGACTAGTAGTAGTAGTAGGCTAGTAGTAGTAGACTAGTAGTAGTAGTAGGCTAGTAGGGGTGGTAGTAGTAGTAGTAGGCTAGTAGTAGTAGACTAGTATTTGTAGTAGGCTAGTAGTGGTGGTAGTAGAAGTAGTAGGCTAGTAGTAGTAGTAGTAGTAATAGTAGTAGGCTAGTAGTAGTAGTAGTAGTAGTAGTAGTAGTAGACTAGTAGTGGTGGTAGTGGAAGTAGTAGGCTAGTAGTAGTAGTAGTATTAGGCTAGTAGTGGTGGTAGTAGTAGTAGTAGGCGAGTAGTAGTAGACTAATAGTAGTAGTAGGCTAGTAGTAGTAGTAGTAGGCTAGTAGTAGTAGGCTAGTAGTGGTAGTAGTAGTAGTAGTAGTAGGCTAGTAGTAGTAGTAGTAGTAGTAGTAGCAGTAGTAGTGGTAGTAGTAGGCTAGTAGTAGTAGGGGGCTAGTAGTAGTAGTAGGCTAGTAGTAGTGGTAGTAGGCTAGTAGTAGTAGTAGTAGTAGGCTAGTAGTAGTAGTAGGCTAGTAGTAGTAGTAGCCTAGTAGTAGTAGTAGGCTAGTAGTAGTGGTAGTGGAAGTAGTAGACTAGTAGTAGTAGTAGTAGGCTAGTAGTGGTGGTAGTAGTAGTAGTAGGCTAGTAGTAGTAGGCTAGTAGTGGTAGTAGTAGTAGTAGTCTAGTAGTAGTAGTAGTAGCAGTAGTAGTGGTAGTAGTAGGCTAGTAGTAGTAGTAGGCTAGTAGTAGTAGTAGATAGGCTAGTAGTAGTAGTAGTAGGCTAGTAGTAGTAGTAGTAGGCTAGTAGTAGTAGTAGGCTAGTAGTGGTGGTAGTAGTAGTAGGCTAGTAGTAGTAGTAGTCTAGTAGTGGTGGTAGTGGTAGTAGTAGGCTAGTAGTAGTAGTAGGCTAGTAGTGGTGGTAGAAGTAGTAGTAGGCTAGTAGTAGTAGGCTTGTAGTAGTAGTAGTAGTAGGCTAGTAGTAGTAGTAGTAGTAGTCTAGTAGTAGTAGTAGTAGTAGGCTAGTAGTAGTAGGCTAGTAGTAGTAGTAGTAGGCTAGTAGTAGTAGTAGTAGTAGTAGTAGCAGTAGTAATGTGTAGTAGTCCACTAGTACTGTATTATATAACTTCACAAAATTCAATTTTTGACACCGTTAAATGTGTCCCTGTACGAGTGTCCATGACTCAGATTACCCACAAATCATCACCTCGCCTCACCACTGACACGCAATCTTCCACTAAAGATAAGATATAATTTCACAAGCTTGTTTAATAAAATACAACTATGTTATTTATTCCTATTTGGAGGTAGGCTAAGATGCCAAACGAGGAATTTATATCCGGCTTGTTTGTTTCTACCTTCTTTTGCGTGATTCTTCCAAGAATCTGATAGTTAATGGAACCAACGTCACAAACACACACATATGATAAGGAAGGCTTTCACTGACTCGCTTAAAATAACACAAACTACGACCGAGAGAGATAACGTTTCTATTTCAGACAGACATCAGTGCGCCATAGCACCAAACTATAACACGAGCAATTCAATAATCTCTATTATCTGTAGGATGTGTGTAATCTTGATGTGAGTGAGTGAATTTGATATCATATGGGTGGGTGCACTAGTTTGTCGACACAAAAGATAATATAAGCGATAAGGGATTGAACACCTGACAGAAGCAACCAGAACATGTTCTCTATGGAACCACGTGTTGATTTCCCAGCATCACTCAGAAATACCTATCAGGTGGACCGTCTTCTGGGGAAGGGAGGTTTCGGTCACGTCCGGCTACTCTTCCACAAGGTATGGCTAGTCCTATTTTACACAGTATCATAACAAATATTTCCCACTATACACATTCTCCAATTTATTTTATTTCTAAACAGGTTTTTGCTCCTATAGCACCTACCCCTTGTTATTACCCTCCCGTCCCTATCTCATCCTATTCTAATCTTATCCTAATCTTACAACTAGCTAACCAAAATAACTTCTAATCCTCCAGGGATATCCATTGCCCCGATGGTACAGGGGGGCTGCAGAGCACTAACCTATCTCCATCTTGACGCATAGGGCCCTTACAAGACCTAATCCTCATCTTCTTGTTTCCAAGAAGAGAGATCTGCAGTCACAGGGTTCCCCCCACGTGTCCCGTTTCTTCCCCTCATCTTCCCAGTGATCGGCTGGAATGATGATCCCTCGGAAATAACAAGGTTATCCCAGTAAACCTCCGGGTCCATCAGCCGACTGGTATGCCAGTCCCACAAGGCTTCGTGCTTGCCACTTCCCGGCATCTCTCCTTGTTCCTCATGGAAGGTTGTATAGCAGTAGTTCCCCAAAACAACCTTCACCTTTCCCTATATTCCCCCCGCTGAGACCTCACCTGCGTCCGTCTCAGTCCCGCTTCCCGTGTTTCTGTACTCGTATCTTTCATTGTCCTCGTCATTGTCTCCTTCTTCGTCACTATCCCTGTCACTGACCTCGTCACTGTCACTGGTCTCTGCCCCCCTTCCTTCTCTAGCCCTCCGTCTGTTTAACCTTTGTCTCAATCCTCGTCCCTCTCTCAGTGCCCTGATGTATTCCATCTTGGCTCTTTCTGAAGCTTCCGCTGCCAGCTTATCTAGGAACCTCCAATGGGCGGGATCTCTCAGGATATCACCCACCAGTCTCCCCTGCACTTCCTGCTGGTTAGGTCTTCTTATCTCAAGCGTACGGGCACATTCCAACACAACATGTTCCGGGGTACCCACCTCACCACATTCACACCGATCAGTTTCGACCAATCCCATCTTCCTTAAGGATTCTGGATATTGTCCCTTCCCCGTGATGAATTGAACCAGACCCGGGGATGGTTCTAGATGTGCGTTATCAATCCTTTGGACCACATTGTGAAAGAGTTGATAAGCCCTCCTATCAGTTTCACTGCTCTCCCAGCGTCTCTGCCATTTCCTCAACAAAGCAAATACTGCATCTTCAGATGTTTCAACTTCGGGTGAGGTGAGTATCCTAATTTTCTCCCAGTTGTTCTTTCTCTTCCAGTACCCAGTTGCCCTCTTCCTAACTAGAAGGTCCAACGGCCACACACCTAAGGCGACGTTCAGTGTGTCTGTCGCCACTGTCCGGTAGGCGCCCGCAAGTCTCAGAAGGACGTTCCTCTGTATACTCTGCACAGCTCTAGCCGGCACGACGTTGTTCAGTCTGTGCGCCCAGACGCACGCTCCATAGCCAACAATAGAGAGAAGGATCGCGTGGTGGCATGTCTTTATTATCCGCATGGGCAGGTGGAACCTCCTCTGCCCAATGCTTATAATCTTATTCATAGCCCGCTGTGCTCTCCCCATCACTTCCTCTATATGTGCCGTGAAGTTTCTGTTCGCATCGAGAGTGACTCACAGGTATCTGACCGTTTGGCTCCTTCTCAAGTTCTTCCCTTCAACCTTTATTGCAGGATTCCGCACCATCTTTCCCTTAAACAGCATGACTGTCGTCTCGCCGGTGCCATCTTCAGTTTGACACTTTTACACCACCTTACTAGCCCGTCTAGCACTCGATTGGACCTTTCCTCCAATCTCCTTGAATTACCTTCTACCACTATTAGAAGGTCGTCCGCGAAGGTGACTACCCCATGCATTTCAGGAATTTCCTCCAGAATCTGCAGTCCTGGCTCCAGCCCCGCGTCCCAGAATACCGGCCCACAGACCGATCCCTGGGGACATACCTTTGTCAATCTCTTCTGCACGCTGGCACTCTGACACCTCAGGGTGGCATACCTATTTCGACAGTAGTCCTTCAAGCTTCTATACAACTGCCCTGGGCACTGCAGTTATCTCAACCACCCGGACAACGCCGGCCACCATAGGTTGTCAAATGCCCTCGAGATCTCTACGAATATCCCCACCACGTATTTGTCAGTGGCCGAGTCGATCAGTTCCATTGCTCTACAGATGGCATCTTCTGTCGGTTTGCCCCTTCTAAAACCATACTGCTGCTGATGCATACCCACTCCTGTCCTGTGTGCTTGGAGCCTTTCACACAATATCTTCATCTTGTAATTTGCCACATGTATTCAATAGGCAGGAGACTGTAAGTAGTACAGGCTCGATAATACCTAGGTTTCTATATCTGACAGCAAACGGTGGCTTCCCTTCCATCAGCTTCTGCTTCTGGAGCCCTTATAAGAGATTTTAAGTAGTACAAGCTCGAAAATACCTAGGTTCCTATATCTGACAGCTAACAGTGGCTTCCCTTCCATCAGCTTCTGCTTCTGAAGCCCTTATAAGAGACTGTAAGTAGTACAAGCTCGAAAATACCTAGGTTCCTAAATCTGACAGCTAACAGTGGCTTCCCTTCCATCAGCTTCTGCTTCTGGAGCCCTTATAAGATAATTTAAGTAGTACAAGCTCAAGATTTCCTAGGTTCCTATATCTGACAACAAACAGTGGCCTCCTTTCCACCGGTTTTAGGGCTCTATTCTACAGTATTTGTTTCATTGTGTTAAATAGTTCTATTTGAAACAATAAAATATTTAATAACACACCATAGAATTTAAAATGTTATACATATTATAGATGATGTTTCCTAAATTCGGATATTCAGTGTTTCATTTTTACTTTTTTCACGACCCCTAGGATAAAGGAATATTGTGATTCTCATGTATTGAATTAGGTATTTGTAATGATGTTGATGTTTAATGGCTGCTGAACAGGTAAAAATTGTTTCATCAATGCCTTCCATTTGTTTGTGTCTTGGACTAGAGCCGAAACCATTTTATTAATCAGACTAAAATTTGGTATCTAAGTAACTTACTAGTAAGACTTAAATACCAATAGTCAGACGTGCGTAAGTTCCATCTTTGTTAGTTAAAGAAAGCTAAACTTGCATTAATCCTGGAGTCATTGCCCCTGTTGCGATGGTATTTCTCCGGTGACGTCAATCTGAGATATTTGCCCCTGTTGCGATGGTATTTCTCCAGTGACGTTAATCTGAGGTTATTGCCCCTGTTGCGATGGTATTTCTCCAGTGACGTCATACTGAGGTCATTGCCCCTGCTCGTATCAGCTGTCTGTCATGACACCGTGATAGTTTTCATTGTCAGCACTTGGTGAAGTGAGCTTTGGTTCAATTACTATACGCTATATATCACAGGCTAACCAGAATACAATTACTGAGTGATTTCTAATTATTTTAAGATGTGAGACTGATTCTTTTGCTTTTATGTTCTGTAACCTTGAAGATTAATGTTATTATTATAGACTTGTTTTTTGTGTGTGACTTGGAAAATATAGTGAAATAAACTTGGAATATGGAATTATGTCTTTAGTAATCATTGGTCCTCCGAAACAAACAAAACATTTTGGTTCTACCGGCCGGGATAGATCATGAAACGTATTTATTTGAGCGACGCAGCTTTGTAAAAGACGAGTACTAAGGCAAGTGTGGGGTAGGTTATGCACTTTGTTACGCGAGTGTGTATAATAGTGTGAAAGTACCTACGCAAAACATGCGTCCTTTAATCAGTGGTGACGACTTAGATGTCAAAGAGTTACAACCACAGTGATCTCAGATATTGCTTGTCTTGGATATTCCTCTATTTTCCCACCTTTAATCATGGAATATACTGAAGTAAAATTACTGGTAAAGAAAGGTAGACTTACACGCATACAAACATATGTGATTCAGTTTACTAATTCACATAACTTAGAGCAGTTAAGTGGCAGATGTCAGAGAGCAGAATACATTTTCAATCAATTTAATTGCATTCAATCAGAATTATAATTAAATGACGATGAAGTTGATGTTCATCTAGAATATAGGGAAAGCTTCGAAACCATATACTGGGATGTAATCGCACTAATTAAAATGTGGTCACAGCCGTATGAAGATGTACGGGCAGTGCAATCCGCAGCTGGCAACTCTAGAGCCTCGCAAGGATACAGCTTTATTATGGTAGTGTACGCCAAGCAGCCATGTTGTGTCGGCACAGACGTAACCTGATACTCCGTGGGTCAACTGTTTGGACTTAGGGTTTAATAATTTCGTTGGCTGGTCAGTGTTGAAGCCTCAAAGTAGCAAGGGCTGGGATGTGTTGATTAGCTTGCAAAAAGAGCAATACATTCAGTAGAGTTCTCTTGATTACATTTCTGGCTGGATATCTGTCATTTACGTCTATTGGTCAGTTGATCTATCATTATGAAAAATTCAAGTTTTTATGATTACAATCTTTGTTCTGGATTGTTCCGCAAACATTTTCGTTTGTTCCGTTTTGATAAACCCACAAATAGTATGTTTACATTGGGGGAAGTGGAGCCAACATCACGGTAGCCCATTCCGGTTTGAATAATATCGAGGCACTTAAGTTAAATTAGTATATTTTTAAATGATAACCATATTTTATAATGCATATATACTCAAACCTATTCTTTTAAATCAAAAAGTTGTAAGATAATGTTGAAAATTTACTATGTATCTTATTTGTTTGTCATGTTTGTAAAATCGACATAACCGATTAGACGCTGAAATTAAACAGTGAAAAGTTGCGTCGGGGTGGGAATATTTTTAAAGTAAATTTTTGTAAATCAATATTATATTTACCAGAATGCAAGAGTTTAGCGGTTAAAAGACTTTATTGCATAGCTATTTTTAGTTTCCATTTGTAAAGGATGTTTTTGATTTAGTCAAGTGCATTCATTTCGATTTTTTGTTTAATTCTTAGTTTGTTTTTTTTTGCAAATTTTTAGCAATTTTTTTAGAATTTCAGGCTATTCTATAGATATTTCAAATCACTTTTTTGGAAATTTATTCTGGCTCCTGTTAATAAAATTAATTTGAAAAAATATTTTTTATTGTCAAGGAGTTTCTTTTATTCTTTTTCGTAAGAGTCATAGTTGGAATAATTGACGTTTCCTTCTAATCATGTCTCTTATTGGTCAAAGGTACTACTTACTACCTCATAACAGTAATAGTAGCAAACAAAAGGAGGGTGCGATGTCAATACTTTAGGATAACCTAGTTATGGGCTCTCTTGAGGGGGTGGGGGAAGAGGGAAGTAAGATCTCGGGTATATTTCGGAAATCTCACAACTGCCCAAGTTCATGAAACCAATATTTTGGAGCTTAGGAGGACGTGAGGCCTAAAAAAATACTTTTCTTTACTGTGAGTTTTATGGCATGCAATAAGTTGTAGACCAAGATCTCTCTAGTTTTTCTATTTCTGACTTGCTTCGCCTTTTTATTGCATTTTTGTGCATAGTGAGCGAATCAAAGATAATACTTTTCATACTTTGACACAGAGGGTGGGACATTCTTTACTTGACGCCCTGTGTGACCATACAGGTCGCACACACATCATCACTAGCTACCAACATGAAATAAACACTTTTTAAAAAGAAATTCAGAACAAAATAAAGATAAACATGTTAAGGAACTAACAACAAACTTTAAACAAAAAATGTTCAAGTTTTTAAAGAATGTGAGAGAGCTACTACTAGAAAAAAATTATCGAGGCTTTACAAAAGAAATAAATGGAAATCTTCGCAAAAATAAATCTAAAATGAACCAAGAACAAATTATTGATTGCAAAGATAACATATCTATTTTTAAAAGTTGTGTGTGTTCATGTGGAGAATATGGTTGCCATAAAGGCGTCAATCCACGCTCCTGGTGTAAATAAATCTTGTGTTGTCCTGTCTAAACGAAATCTGCGTATTTTTTAGGAACCTTCCGGAACAAACAGAGAAAAGAGTATTGTAATCATTAATAAAATATTTTTAAAAGGGGAGAAGGGCGAATTCGTGGATGGCAAATGTTAAAGTAGAGTTAATTTTGGGGACGTATAGAAAAAAAAAATTAACAATGCGAAACAAACGATCACAACCATAAAAATTTCAATTTTCAAAAGTGGGAGGGCGATATTGTAAAGTTGGCACTACCAGTGTAAACATACCATTTGTGAGATTATCAAAACGGAACAAATGAAATTGTTGTGGGACAATCCGAAACAAACGATCGCAATCGTAAATACATGGATTTTTCAAAGTTTAGGGGCTACCGTGAAGTTGGCCCCTCACCATTAAATAAAGTGTCACAAATTCATGTCCCATTTGTGCAAGAACAAATGCGGAACAAACGAGCCTTTTTGCGGTACAATCCGGAACAAACGATCGCAACTATAAAACTGTTGATTTTCCAAAGTGTGCGTGTGTGTTTGTGGGGGGTGGGGGGGTTACCGTGAAGTTGGCCCCACCAATATAAGAATATCATTTATGGGCCTATCAAAACAGAACAAACTAAAATTTTTGTGGAACAATCCGGAACAAGCAAAGAACAAACAATTGCAATAAAAAAAACTTGAATTTTCAAAATTGAGGTTGGGGGTAACTTAGTGGACGTAATTTTTTCACAGTTGTTACCACCTACCCATGGTACCAATTGTGGGATTATTTTCATTTGGTTAATAAAATATTAAACATCTATCCATGTTTCCTGTTATATTATTTTCGACGGAGGTATCGTCCTCATCAATAATCTAGGTATGTCATCGTCACTTTCCGATACAACTCGAAGTTATTCTTTTTCTATTGAAGTAATCTCACAACTATCATTTTCTTCGGAGCTTTGGAATTCTGAATCGGTGCATTCAACATCAGAATACTATGTCTAATAATGTTATCATTTGAGTAAGGAGGGAGTTCCTCCACACCGGACATGTACTCCGTATCACACATGTCTTCTCTGTAGTAGAAAAAATATTAGGGCCTAAATTATCATTTCAAAATGTATATTATTTATTCTAATAAAAGAACAGGCAACTAATGGTTTTTCAATAGAGATCAAGCGTATTATAAAGATAAATATGTTTTATACACCTACATAACCTGTAATTTTATAAATATATACACACACAAGAGAGAGAGAGAATTGGACAAAACTGATTTCAAAGTGAGCATATTTTTTATAAATTTAAACTTCGATAAGGAGTTGAATCGTTTGGTGAATCAGGCCAAAAATATTTATTCTAAGAATTACTAGGAGCTTGCAACAATAAACTCGGGTTTACAAAAAAAAAAGTTTATTAATAATATACCTAGACAAATAAAAAAAATATATAATTTTTACACATCTTTTGGTGGCTTTCCACGTGTGTTCTCATTCTATAGTTTTACAATCCACTCTCCAAGTAAATAGGCTGCATTTACTATATGCACCCTAGAATAACTCAAACCTCAAAACCTAATCACTAAATGATTCAAAGTACCTAAAACCATTGGAGAGAGATTATATATAAGTTACATCTTATTTGGATAAGAATGCTTCAGTTATTTTGATTAAATTAATTCAAATAAAAATCGTTCTCTCTCTCACACACAAACATGCTATTTTTTTATGATACATAAATTTTGAGCTTGTTTGTCAACCCTCATATAACCCCCCTCAACTGGCCCTAAAATTTTGTTATTTGTTATTTTGTTATTGGAACAGGATACTCAATACCATCCATATTTATTTTGTCTCTAAGTGATACATAATTGCTCACACTACAAGAAATATCATTGGAAGGATATATATAAATGCCAGCACAAACCAAAGAAAACATTTATTGCCGGCATTTCTTCTTATATTAAGGAAGGCATATTTATTAATTAACTCTTCTTGTAATGGTATATAACTAGAAGCGGCAAAAGAATGAATTTTGCTAGTTTTAGTTATGAATATTTCACATGGTCCTCAGACCAACCATTTCCCTTGTGGTGGAAAGAGGAAGCTGCCTCAATCTTACAAGTGCACGTACCCTCAGTCCACGTCAGGTGAAGATAGACTTATTCCGGAAGTAGAGATTAATTGTTTCCTTGCCTCCAACAAGAAAGTACTCTACATAGATAGATGTATACAATATTAAATTATCCGTTACACTAAGTTGCTGGGCAAGCGTTTCTTCCAACCTCTTTTTTCAACTCGTTAAGAAAGACAAAAGTAGCTAATCTTTCTAGGGAAGGATCTTGATGATTTTCACTGCATCATTCAAAAGTTTCTGGAAAATTGCAGGCATTGTAATCATCATTGGTGTCAAGATTCTCAATAGATCTATCCTGGCTTCCTTGACTGTCTTGATTTTGAAACATTGACATCAATCCCCAGTGATGTTGCTTCTGTTGTGGTACGGATCATTAGCTTGTGTCGTAATAAATTATACTACCGTTAAAGTATTTTACTGGATTTATCACACTCAAACGACCTCCCCTCCAGACCATATGAGGTGACGTCTCAATTATTGTCACCCCGATTAAAAACTTTTCCAACACATCACTCTTTTCAAGCCCACCCTCGAGTTGCGAACGTATATGACGTGTCAGGTTGTAGAGCTTAGAAAACTATTTAGAGCAGTTCTTTCAATGGAATGCCATTTCAATCAAGAGTGTTGTATTTGTATGCTGGCAAATTGCAATATTATACTTTATTTTACGCTACTTGACATAACATCCTCTAGATTTGGAACGGGGTAAGACATTCTAATTTGAAAATGCCACCAAATATTTCAATAACGGTTTGTATATGTAAAATCCTTATATAAAATCTTAAATACTATTAATCTGTGAGTATTGTGACATAGTACGTACATACAATAATAATAATAATAATTATTATTATTTACGCCTTTAATTAATACAACTAGAAATAAAATCAATAAATATGGTAAACATTGTTGTACATGTGTTATCGATTGATTATATTAATATATAGGTCATATATTATCTATTTATATATAGGTTATATACCAAAACCTTTATTAATTTATAAATCGCTTTAATTCTATGCGATCTAGTGGAAGAAAACTGACACTGTAACGGGCAAACTGGGGTTAGCCCTGTTAAAACGTGCAAGAGAACGTATGTGTGGCTAGTTCCTGCAAATCATCAAGGTTAAACATAACATACTAATGTAAATACTTCGCTAATAATATATCTCTTTATTTACATACCACTTCGCCGACTCGTCCTGTAAGCTTGATGCCCAATTCGATGACACACCATAGAAGATAAGTGACCGGTCACCACTGCTGGGAATGAATAACTCCGCTTTCGGCCACAAGTACCAACCAACTGGCTGCTCCAAGAGAGCCATTGGCCCGCGTGGATCGGCCTTCTAGAAGAGTGGGGAGCTTCCCCCTTCCCTTCGTACGGGCCTATCGACTATATATTCGCCTGACTGCTGGGAACTAACACAGAACGCGCCAGCAGACGATCGCTGAAACATCGTCTACGCAGTCCGAATCAGCGCGCACTTCTAGTCAGAATCTATCATCTAGTCGACGGTGGTCTTACTATCCTAGGGGAATGGATATTCTATACCGGGGGAAGGCGAAGGACTTTACAACTACGAAGATGAGATAAGACGAGTAGACTTCAGATTAATATGTTAGGGTTAGTCAACGTCCTGCGAGGATAGATGGAAGTTTCATTTAGTAGGGAATAATAATAATAGGATACTATCCGTGTCTATTGTGAGACACTGTTGTTATGTTACTATTAGGCTAGTTATATAAGATTTAATGTAGAGTCTCCTGAGCCAGGAGAACAGACTGCAATCAACAATTGCGGTATAGCGCGCTTCTCGCGCCCGGGATGGTGAATCCCGCGACACACATGATGTGTCCATTGTTGTATATTTAGGATAGCTTGCCTAGGCAGGAGATAGTTTAGGCTATATGGAGGCCGATGATTTGTACCTAATTAGGTTCACTGGCCTATCCCAATGTTGTATTTGGGTAGTTAAACTGTGGGCCGCTCATACCTTTCATGATT
>CABFOW010005127.1:20378-46470 GCA_902141385.1 Timema californicum
TACTCTCACTTTGCAAGTACACTGCTAGTGGGCCGTCTTGCCCCTCAGGCTCGGCTGCAGTGTCACTTGTTCATTGTTAGATTTTTATGGTGCTGCTCACCCAGCGGGTGCTCAACCAGTGGGACGCGTCTCGTCCTCGGTTGGCCCGTGGATCTAGATATTTCCGAGTAACTGTTTTAGCACACTGACTAGGATGGTATCTAAGTATCGAGGGCTCTCTAATATAGCTAAACTAGAACTTGCCTGGGGTACGCACTTGGTCTGCTTGCCAGGCCGACTTGACATGTAAATAGTAAAATGAGTAACACCGCGTTTTGGCGTGTGTTATTGTCTTGGCGCTTCTCGCCCCCTTGTGGCTATTTCTTAAGCACGTTTGCCACACTTCATTACTTTATTGTTATTTAACTTAGTACTTACTGAGATATAAGTGCAATATGTTCAAATATCTGTTCTATGAAGTATACAGTATCATTAAAATTCATTGAACCTAATCTCCTCTTGTTCTCATTACTTGTATTAACCTGTATGTTCATGCGCCGTGACAGCCGGTGCAACACTTTTAACGTTCTCGAAAACTCTCGAACACTCTAGAACATTTCATATACGTTCAAAAATGCATTCACGTATAAATTACTTGTCAATCAGATGACTTACCATAACCGATCTTGACCGATGATAACCGATGGAAGTGACCATGCGCGATCACAACCAATTATAATATATGAGTTTTGATGTATATTGTGCTGGAAATTGAGTTTAGTGTGACATTACTCCTTTTTTTCCTGTATACGCTTAGTAGTGGGTAAAACAAAAGTTCCAGACCACTTTTTTACCCTCTGGATTGAGTAGGATAACTTTCCCCTATAAAGCACCCCTTTACGAATAAAGTGGAAAATCACTTTTTTTATAGGGTAGCATTTAAATCCCACTCACCATGTAGAGGATTAATTTCCTTATAATGTTAACATTTGTTTAAAATAGGTTATCATTATTTTCCTCGTTTTTCTAGGAGACAGATGAGCGCTACGCTGTGAAGGTAATCAGGTTTAGTTCGACTGTAACGGCAGAGAGGGCAGTCAAGGAAGCCACCGTGTTGCGCCATGTTGATCACGTGAGTCTGAATATCAGAGAGAATGAATATGAGAATGAATATCAAGTTGCTCCATATCAAAATATAATAAAATATACCCTCGAAATACATTTCCAAGATTTAAAAACAAATCTTGGTTAACATTATGGGCTATGTAGTTTGTTATTTTTAAAAGTGTGTAATACGATCATAAAACACATTTATTCAAAATTAAATATTACATTGAACAATTTCGCTTCTGCAGATGTTGTTTAACAATTGGACGGGTTTCACCTCTGACAAGACATCTTGTGAATGTGAGAAATGCCAGGACTCCACCGTGGTTCGGATTCCACGTTAAACTGTAGGTCCTTCATTTCATCTCACAATCACCCTACCATTACAACATTAGCGTAAGTGCGTATAACCCGAACGGGTAGTAAGACGCAGTGCTAATAATAATAATTGGACGGGTCTTTTATAAAAGGAAACAATCACCACAAATTAATTTTTAGAGATAGACACACAAAATAAATATTAAAGTGGTAATGTTTAATGTAAACAAAGAACCAAGTACACTACAACTTATACTGCCAGCTACAGCATTTTTAACGAACTACCATCTTGCTAAAGGCATTGTCTACTGTATTGTTTAAAAAGAACCGATTCCATTTGGTTATTATTTCTGTACCTATAATGAATTGAGAGTCGCTGCTCTATATTACATGAATATCTCATAGCCGATTATAAGATCTACATTGAACAGAATATTAAAACAGCGCTATACAACAAATATCTAAGGAGAATATAGAACTATTTTAATAATATAGCTAATAATATGTGTTCTATATATACTACAATGCATCTGAATGATTAAACTAACATTCTTATCATTAAATAATGTAATGTGTGCGTTTGATCCGTGAGTGGTGCTGTCCAGCTATTGGGCCTCTACCAGCTCAGGATCAAACAGGACTTTCAGCAAGCATTCATTTTAACACACTTTAGCAGCTAAAGTAAACTTTGACTCAACAATTAACTAGCATTTTTAATTAAATCATAAATGTAGATGGATTTATTTACTATAATATTGTTTTGGTTTGATCCGACATTTTTATAATGCTAATGTCACTACCCCCCACGTCCCATGAGCCGACGTGTTAGGATGGGCTTGGTGGTATAGGTAGGTAGGGGCAAATAATTGTGAGGCTCGCTTCATCTTATTTATTGAAATAGATTAATTACGCTACTAGTATATAACGTGATGTAAGATGTATAACTAGTTGAAAGATTTGCGCATTCTGTCAATTTCCCTACTTAGCAGTCCATTCCCTGACCTATCTTCGGTGTTATAGTTATATCTGGTGTCGAACACCCGACCACCCAGTGCTGCACTGTTTATATCTAACTCTTACTTCTAAGATGGGTCGGGGCACCCTCCGCTGTACAGAGAAGAGACTCAAGCCGTAGGATGTTCTCCCTACAAGATGCTGTGACCTGGTGGCCGAGTATGAAAGGAACGTAGAAGTAGCCCCCTAATTGCTGGCGTTCTTCTGCGTCATTCTCTCAAAAAGGTCCAAAAACTCGTGGTTATATACCCAAAAAGGAGGAGTGTTTCCCCTAAGATACTAAGTTTGCCAATTGGCAAAACAATGTCTGTTTTTCAAAACATGGCCTGGTACGAATACGCGACTGCTGATTCAGAAGAGTTGGCAATGTAAGTTGTTAGGTTTACGTCATATTTCTCATGCAAATATTGGTAAGTTTCCTATCAAACATACCCTGTTCATCACTACCCCACTGACGTCAATAATATGGTATCAGCATTAAACCTGAAAGCGTAGCGAGACGCGTTGGAAAAAAAAAGTAATCAATGCTCATAAATTATATTTTTTATTTTATCTGGAAGATGAGCACTACCTGTCAACATTTCTATAGACGGTACAAATGGCTCTTATTAGGATTTATATTTACCAGAAACCATAATCATTTGAATATAAAACATATATAATTTAACTTTTCAGACACTTTAGATTCACGGAACGTTTAGCCCTAAGGTCGTTTTGCATCTTAATTCTAACCAACGACACTCATGTATCAATGATCGACATGTTTTAGTAATTTATAAAATAGGAGATGTTCTGTCCGAAGAAGGAAAATGTGTCACCCAATCCTGTGTTCTATAACCAGTCGCCAGTCGCCGTGACGGATTAGCTGTGTTGGAACAGACTCATGTTCAAAAGTGCATGTGTAGATATCATAATAGTGTATCACTGATTTATCGCAGTATTTGTAATAAAATAACTAGGTTGAATATTATTTTATATTAGGTTTGATCATTGAGTAAATTTTCTGAGTATTTCAGCCATGTATCATCCGAATGTTTGACTGGAAAATCACAAAAAGTCATTTGTTTATCATCTTGGAATACATGCATGGGGGAGATTTGGCTAACGTACTCAAGAAATGTGGTGTACTACCAGAGGGTCGAACCAAGTTCATCTTCTACCAACTAGGTCTGGCGGTGCAGTATCTACATGAGAGGACCATCATACACAGGGACATTAAGGTAATCTAAATAATATTACATAATATGACAGGAAATACATGACCTTCATCGTTTTTAACAGCAATGATCCATCCATAACTCTCATTTATACTTGCTTGCTATCGACAAGGAAGTCGAGGTAGATCGGCGTAGAAAGAATGGAGTTTCTTATGTGATTTTTCACTCTCTCTCTCTCTCCACGTGAATGTAAACACATTTCCTCTCATTGTTGCTTCCCTACACCCGCCCTCATCATAACCTCAGCTCTCCAAAGTTTGGGAGGCTGGTATTAAGAACTGCCCTATCTTTTAGTTAATCAATCATAATGCGTTTTATTATTAATTAGAGTCAGCTTAAATCATTACTGTCCCTCACTAGCGGATGTGCAAATGGATGCCAACGTGAAGGACCTAGCTTTATATACTAACTTCCTACACACGCCTTGATTTATCCTCCCTCCACCTAAACCATGTCCTGTACTTCTCTCTTTCTACTACCTCCAACCAGACCATACTCTGTTAACCTTAGTAATTCTCTCTTTTCCTTCCTCCATCATTCAACCCTCTTCTCTCCAGCCATATCCTTTTTCTGAACAGATCATACGCTCCCTCTCTCCACCCAGTATTCTAAGCATACTATTACTCGGTCTAATCTACGCCTATTTAACAGGATAATTATGTTTTTGGACTGAAATTCTGACAGCAAAATCTATGTTATACAATAATTACTGTTTCAAATGTTTTAAACTTTAATGCATTTTCCAAATAATTGACACATTCCTCATGCTTTTTAATTATTTCACTTAAATGTTTAAGTCTCTTACAACCTACCGCAGTTCATTTCCCCACACCACCAAATAATATAAACAATAAAAATTAGTAATCTCTAGTTTTATTCACTCTCAGTTAACCATATTTGTTTACCAAAAGAAGCATCAGAAAACATTCTTTTTTTCTTGCCATTTATCCGCATAAATGTAAAGTGATTAGGCTTAAGTGCTCCTAACCATTTAATTGTAAATCTTTTTCGCAGTTTTAATTAATAACACGGAGTTTATAATAAATAGTCTAGTTTGTTCATTTTAATTAATCACGTTAACTTTTCCTCTTACTTTTCATGGCATGACACATACTAAAACACAGACACATAAACTAAAACACAAAATATAAACAACTTTTATCGTATAGCGGGTCAGCTCAATCTGGCCCAATCCCTGCTGTACAGCTCGCAATAGAATTGATCTTGAAATATCTTACACTGGATTTGACTTCTCTGGGAGAGCGCTGTCACAGCTTGCCCACATCAACTTCTATATTTGGTAACTCGAGCGCTGCCACAGCTGGCCCCCATCACCTTCTATATTCGGTAACTCAAGCGCTGCCACAGCCGGCCCCCATCACCTTCTATAATCGGTAACTCAAGCGATGCCACAGCTGGCCCACATCAGATTCTAAACCGGTAACTCAAGCGATACCACAGCTGGCCCACATCAGCTTCTATATTCGGTAACTCAAGTGATGCCACAGCTGGCCCACATCAGCTTCTATATTCGGTAACTCGAGCGATGCCACAGCTGGCCCACATCAGCTTCTAAACCGGTAACTCAAGCGATGACACAGCTTGCCCACATCGACTTCTATATTCGGTAACTCAAGTGATGCCACAGCTGGCCCACATCAGCTTCTATATTCGGTAACTCAAGCGATGCCACAGCTGGCCCACATCAGCTTCTAAACCGGTAACTCAAGCGATGACACAGCTTGCCCACATCGACTTCTATATTCGGTAACTCAAGTGATGCCACAGCTGGCCCACATCAGCTTCTATATTCGGTAACTCGAGCGATGCCACAGCTGGCCCACATCAGCTTCTAAACCGGTAACTCAAGCGATGACACAGCTTGCCCACATCGACTTCTATATTCGGTAACTCAAGTGATGCCACAGCTGGCCCACATCAGCTTCTATATTCGGTAACTCAAGTGATGCCACAGCTGGCCCACATCAGCTTCTATACTCTGTAACTCAAGCGCTGCCACAGCTGGCCCACAACAGCTTCTATACTCTGTAACTCAAGCGCTGCCACAGCTGGCCCACAACAGCTTCTATATTCGGTAACTCGAGCGATGCCACAGCTGGCCCACATCAGCTTCTATATTCGGTAACTCGAGCGCTGCCACAGTCCTCACGTGATGATTGAAGCGAGGAATGATTAATCTTGACTGGAATACTGCATACCAAATCTAATAATTCTTTGTGTGTAGAGAATGGTATCCCACTTCCTTATCACGTTTTTTTTAAAAATATTTTTAGGATAAAAAGAAATAAAGAAAAATATAATATTTTAATTTTAAAAAATGTCGGGAAAATATTGGTGTTGTTTCCAAGAATATTCTGGCTACATCAGCACATTCAACTGGTTTTGGAATAGAACTAGGGACACTATCAGCTATATATATGTTAAGTTAAAAGATCTACGATCGTTGATGTTACCAGCTATCACGTTAAGTTTGTAAGGTCCTCAGAACGGAGGGGCCAGGGGAAACAAGTCGAACACTAAGGCCCGTATGCAAGGACGATGCTGAGCACTAGCAGAGCAAGAGGCCTGTCGGGAAAACAGCTGTCTCGACCGTCTATGCGTCTGGCGAGACTCAAGATATTGCGTCATAGATCGTACTAGCACGAGGCTCATACTCTGGCTGTGCTCAGCATCGTCCTTGCATACGGGCCTAAGTGGTATGATGGGTCACTGCGAGGTTGTTTTTTTTTGCGGGGAGGGGGGTCAACACGTTTCTGAATATTTCATACTTGCCTACGCGGATTATTTCAGTTTCCCCTTTTCCTTTGTTAACTTAAATGTGTCGGGGAGAAGTTGCTAGAAGCATTGTAGAGGGAGATACTGAGGGGCTGTACTGTTTGAGATGGGAGGAGTGGAGTGTTAGTGTGGATACTCGTGGGTGTGGAGGAGAGAGGGAGATACTGAGGGGCTGTACTGTTTGTGATGGGAGGAGTGGAGTGTTAGTGTGGATACTCGTGGTTGCGGAGGAGAGAGGGAGATACAGAGGGGCTGTACTGTTTGTGATGGGAGGAGTGGAGTGTTAGTGTGGATACTCGTGGGTGTGGAGGAGAGGGGGAGATACTGAGGGGCTCTACTGTTTGTGATGGGAGGAGTGGAGTGTTAGTGTGGATACTCGTGGGTGTGAGGGAGAAGGGGGAGTGGCGTCATCAACCCGAATGTGTCACAGGTGCTTGAGAAGAAAGGAGGAGGTTGGTAATAATGTGGTGATTAACTTAGATTTGAGAATACGTTCTCGGATTCTCTGAAATACATTTGGGTGACTAACACAAATTCAATTTGCTGCCTAGTAATATTTACATTTTTTCTGTGATAGTATTAATACTATTGTTTCTTACATCCAACATGTTTGATTATATTTGCTTCCATTTATATTTATGTATACAAAAAATAAAATAAATTATATTTACAGAGTTTGTGAATTATTCGTGGTTTAGTTTTTATCACTGATAGTTTTTGCCCGGTTTATCGCTTTGCACTCTGTTGATGGGTGCGGATACTAAGGGCCATGGATGGGTAGGCCAATGACAAAAATAATATTCCCTGTAGGCCTATAAAGAGTCGATTGTAGTTCAAGCTGAATCATGCAAATGAAATGGTGTTGCTACAGGTTAGGCCTACTTACCGTGACAAAATAACTCACTTACGCCGGAACGATGGTCAAAACTGGGTCGGCTTATGTTGAACATAGTCTACATTAATGTGTCAATGTATAAGTACAAACCTGTGGAAAGAAACTGGTCCCATTATCTCCCACACTCGCTAGTATTCTTTGCTCCTAGATTCGGAGTTGTTAGTTACATGAACAAGTCTAGGGCTACATGTTGTAAATATATTAAAATAACATGGTTTATTACTGTGTGTCAGACTGACTGTATCAATGAATGGAAGCAGGATGTTCATTACTATGTGTCAGAAATAGAATTATTGTATTAATTAATGAAGTTAAAGTAGTCTGTGTATTGGATTTATAGTAGAGATGGGCGATATATCACTGACTGTGATTTTTTCACCGATACCATTTGATCACTGATACTCCCAGTTACTCGATCTCAAAAGTATCGGTGATTGAGATATCAGTGATCGGAGATACTCGCATACTCGCAATACTCACAATACTCGAAATACTCGCAAAACTCGAGCTACGGAGCTTCTTTTCTTTGCTTCTTTTTCTAGACACTCGAATAAATACTCGCTTCACGGCCTTTGTTATTCTTTTATTTTTTATTTTATACCAACTAAAATTGAGAATCGACCTTATTGACTGGCATGTTTTACGTGTTATTTCTATTTAAAACACTTGATCTCTTAGAGCTCATTTATCAAAAACAGTATAAGATTGCTACGTAAAAATGACTTTAATAGTTTAAATGTTTCCTTCACATGCATTTTCAATACAAAACATTTGTTGTTAAGAGCAAAATTCAAAAGCAAGCTTAGCTTACTAAGCAAATCACATTTCGGATTCTTTTTAAAAGTAGGCTACGAAAAAAAATCATTTCTTTTTTTCGGTGATCCTATCCCCAAAATCGTAAATAATGAATTAAAATAAGTAACAAAATAGAAAAAATAGAAATAAACCTTAATATATTATTTACAATGCGTTGATGATCCTCATCATCCTATAGTCTAATCTAAAGTGTGTTTATATAATAATTGATTAAATATTTTCTAGCATCTTATAGGTTTATTTGCTTCTATTAGATGTATAGCTCATCTACTATTATATGTACGGTATTTAAAATAAAATAACACTACAATAATATAATATATGACCTGCTTTCCAAACGTTTTCTAAACAAATCACCATTATGTTATGTTCATTTTTAATCTCACATAAATTTTAATTGTAGTGAAATAGATCACTAAATAAATTACACAATTACAAGAGTTTCTCATAGTACGTAAAATAAGTTAATATTGGTATTCAAGTTTAACATAATGTTTGTTGGACCACTAATTTTGCCCAAATTACATAACATTTCACTATAAAATACTAAATAACATATTTTATTTCTCTATTTTTCAATTGTATTAAACTTCTTAAAACGCATACTTTTGTATTGACTGTACATTAGTCAGGCAACACGAAACCCGGAGATTAGGTAGCTGTATGTCAATAATGTCAATGTCAGTGCCGACTGCCGAGTGCCGACAGAAAGAGCTTATGTTAAGTCTTTAAGTATCGAATTCCATTGCAAGCCGCCAAACTTCCAAGTAATTAGTTCTCCTTTCAAGTTCCAACCGACAACCGAATGTCATGGGATTATTCGAGTAAATAGTAAATACCCAGTACTCAGAAATACTCCATACTCCTACTCGATACTCGATTGTACGCGCCTACTCGGACAGCAGCTAAATACTAACAGTGGAAAATCACTGGTATAAATCACCGATATTTTAAAATCACAGTCACTGTATTCACTGATATCGTAAAATAACTGTTTTTCCCATCTCTAATTTATAGTGTTGTCAAATAAAGTTATTTTGTTATTAGCGATTTTTTTATGTATATGTCTACATTGTTTTGTATACGTATAGTAAGCTTATGTCTAAGTATAATCTTAACTTCAATATCATGTATAAAAAATAAAGACAATAAATAAATATATCATTAAAATGTTTGCGTATTTCTTCTTATTATTAATTCCTAGTACAGTATATAACTAATTAAATTTACCTTACTCCTGCTACACTAATAACATTATTACTGTTCATTCATGTTTGTTCCTCGTACTTACGGTTAAAATGACTTATCATTTTTGCCTGTTCCTGCTACATAATAATACCTTTACCGCCTATTCCTGTTTTTTTATAATATTTAAATACTGTTTAGTACCGTATGTTCTCAAAAATGCCCGTACATTAAAAATACTGCTTTCTGCATCTTAATTGGCCCTAGTACTGTTTGTTACTGTTGCGATATCTTGCTTTATATGGTCAATTTATGCTTAAAATGCTGTTGGTTACTATCTTATTCATTATCACTAATGATGTCGAGTGGTATCGAACATTATCAAATGGGAACTTTAAAATGTCTCTAGCAAGAACTATAAAAATTGTGACTCGTACAATTTTAAAATTAGGTATACCGCATGACGAGACTAAGTTTATACTACTTATGTATTGTTCCCTCATACTAAGTATTATATTTATTTGTAGATGCTCAAAGGGCATATTATATCGCTTCATTAATGATATGAGGCGTATAACCCAAACGGGTAATAAGACAAGATGCTAAATAAATAATTAATTAATAATATGAGGTTGGCTAAATGGTCACTGAGGGTGAATGAATTAGTTTACAAATAATGTGTCCGGATTAAGCAAGCAAAAATCACCGCAGAACACAGACAAGTAATATACCCAGACACTCAACCTCCAGGTTAAAATGGTTGCGCTCCTTATGGAAGCTTGAGTCCCTCCGTCACCACTAGGAGCGCTGTTGTTAGTCCTATAATCACCCAGCACTGACACTAGTGAAGCCCAGTGTTGAAGGATTAAAGCTGGCAAAAGGGGCGCAGCGAAACCCCGTAAGGTTGAGAGTCTGTTTCTTACTCGTCTGTGCTCCAGAAGCGCGTAAACGATTATTATTTATATACCAATTAAACTGATTTATTAGATTCAGAGATCAAACATAATCGACTTTAAATAATTTTTCAGCCAGCGAACATTTTGTTGACTGACGCTGAGATTTCGGATGCTACGGTGAAGCTCGCTGACTTCGGCGTGTCCAAGATTGAGTTTTTCGAGGCTGGTTCCAGGACGTTTGTCGGCACAAAGAACTACATGGCTCCGGAGATCCTGATGAACCCAGGTGCTAGCTATTCCAACAAAGTAGACATATGGAGCCTGGGTGTTCTCCTCCATGAGTGGTGAGACGAAACTTACGCTTACACTTTAAATTAATCAGATCCATATTGTGAATGTTCATAGTTCCTTCTTACATTAAATTATTCATATTTATATTGCATGTTCATAATTATCTCCTTCTCGGTTTTTAAACTATCCATTTCAATGGTGAATGTTCACATACTCCAATACTTCATGTTTTAACATCCCATAAATATACTTTTACTTTCGTGCTACCTTATAGGTAGAGAAAGTATTGTGATCGTAAAAAAAAATCGGACTCAAAATTTGGATGAATTTCGACGTTTCATGACCCCCCCGAATCTGAAAAAGTGGTTCATGCAATACCATCTTTCTTTGTGTCTGTCTAACCCTAAAATTAAGAGTGGTTTAATAAAGGGCGAAAAGATAAAATATCGATTTTCTCAAAATCTGCCTTAACGATTTTGATTAAAATTATTATCTAGGCGTTGATTAAGATTATAAATAAAAATGATATTTGCATTTTTCCATGAAAATGATTTTTAGGGTACTTTACAAAACCAGAAATTTCCTTATCTCCTCAATTATTTGAAATACTAAGGGCCGGTTGCACAAACATCATATTGATTCTTCAATCACCGGATTGTCAATCAGCTTGATCATAGATCAATAAAAATTTGGGTTGCAACAAAGTTAACTAGAGATCAAAAACTCCGATCACCTGACCACAGATTTGACCGGGGAATCAAATAAAACTAGCATGGCAACGCTGTAAAAAGTTCTATTTTTGAACAGCTGACTGTTGTAACATAACCTAAATGTATACACAAGATTGGCTTTGGGAAAATCTTTTATTTTATTTTATTAATACATGTAAATTTGTTTGAAATTATTACTAGACGTTTGTATTAATTGTCTTATTATAGTTATAAATACTTTAAAATCTCATTTTATAACCTATCATTTCAAAATAACATAATGAATGAAAAGAAATCCAGAAGTCCCAACTTTATTTCAAATGAGCGTGTCCTGTTATTGTATTTGTTGGAAGAATACGTGTCGATAATAGAAAATAAAAAAACTTATGCTGTGACAAAGTAAACAGAAAGAGGCGGCCTGGAAAAGTTTAGCCAACGATTTTAATAAAAACACCACATCTGTTCAGAGATCCTCAGAACAATTAAAAATATATTGTGAAAATTACAAAAGGAGAGTTAAAAAAGCATCAGCTGATGACAAGGTAAATTGTTTATTTTTACGAAACACTTTATAGTATTATACAGTAGTAATAATATCATTTCAATCAATATTAAATATTTTTTTGTCACTAGGCCTAACCGAATATATTTTCTGAATTGATAAATTTTAACTTTATTGCTTCATGAATTTAATTATGTTTATTGTCACTAAGCCTAACCTAAAATACTATTTTGTTAATTAATAAACTTGAACTTTATAGTTTCAACTCAATTGTTTTCACTTAACTTAACATAATATTTTCTAAATTAATAAATTATAAATTTGTAGGTTCATTAATTTAATTAATCTTATTGTGACTAAAACTAATCCAACACATTTTTCGAATTAATTTGATTTTAACAATCCAGATAGTTGGCTTAAGTGCAAATATTGGAATATACAAGGTTTTTTTTCCAGATGGAATTGTATAAGACCGGCGGTGGAACATTCACCAAGCAGCTGGATGATGAAGGAGCACTTCTAAAACCACAATTTGTCCCATTAGTAAATTTAAGTGACAGTGACGCAGGATATCACTTTGAATTTCCTGGAGAGGAACAAGTTGAAAAGGTAATTATTTTTTATTGAGTTAAATAGTGGTATTTTGTTTCATGATGAATTAAAACAAAACTGTTGTTTATAAATAACAATTGTTTATTATTTTTATAGCAATCAGAAGAGTGTCTTGTCAACCCTACTCATTCAACTATTATTGAGAATCCTGTAGTGGTGGTTTGCAGCACCTCTACATTAATGGAAAATAATCAAAATGAGCCATTATTTTCAAATGCTCAAAAAAACTTGCCTATCACAAACTCTTCAATGATGTCGCCTCCTACAAAAAAGAAGAAAATAAATTTCAAAAAAGACTTTTCATTTCATCAAAGTAATTTATAAGGATTCACAGATACTAGGTGCTTTGTTGAGAGAAAGAAAATTCAGCTTCTTGAAGAAAAACATGAGATGGAAATGAAAATTCTTCAGGCAACATTAGAAGTTCAAGAAACAAAGCTTCAAATTTAAAAAAACTATGCTAGAAATCAAATTAATTGAACTAAGCAACTTGAAGAATTAATATTTAACCAAGGCTATTTTGACTATATAATACATATTTATTGTTTTTCATTATTATAAAATAAAACTTATTGTGTATGTAATGTAATAATTTGTTCATTTACTAAACAACTATTGTAATGATCGATTCTCAACTTTCTACCCTTCCCAAGAAAGTTGTATTTATAAGCATTGTTCTGATCGCGGTAGCAGCTCTCCCTCTTTCATTATGACAATTCAAAGGAACATCAACTAGAGGATAAATTCTTGCAGGTATATGTAGATCTTCTAATGGGGGTGGATCATCTTCTCCTCTTTCAAGTAAAATATTATGAAGACACAAAGCAAGCAACAATGCACTTCAATGTTGTTGACAGCTTTAACCTTAGGCCCATTGTAAGACAGGTAAAGGTAAATCTTCTCTTCACAACGCCAAAAGCTCTCTCAATAGGATTCCTTGTGTCAATATGAGATTGATTATCTAACGCTTCAGCTTCATTAGTTGGAGAACTGAGTGGGGTTAGTAAAAAATCACTGCAAGCATAACCTCCATCACCTAGCAGGTTTCCCTCAGGAATATCTCTGTTTTGTAGTTGAGCTCGTAATCGGCTGTTTAAAAATATTGTACTGGCATGTACAGATCCAAGCCATCGAGCTACAACATTGACGAACTTTAATAAAGCTGTACACACTGCTTGAACGTTTACAGAAAAATAGCCCTTTCTGTTTCTATATAGCTCTGCATTCACACCTCCTGGTGAGAGTATAGGAATGTGAGTGCAGTCTATAGCTCCAATAATTCCAGGAAACCCAGCAATAGACACAAATTCTTCTTGTAAGAGTGAAATATTTATTTGGTCTACTTTAAGTTGTATTTTATCTTTAGACATTAAAGCAAGGTGATGAGTCACTCTACTAACAATTCTGCCTACAGTAGATTTGTTGACACCTATTAGATCCCCTATTACTATTTGGAATGTGCCAGTTGCAAAAAATCTTAATGTCAATAACAATTGGTTCATTGGTGAAACCGGCGCATTCCTTAATGTGAAATGTACTAGATAATCATTTAACAATCCTATCAAATAAACATAAGAACGTTTACTCGATATAAACCTCATCTCAAATTCTTTATTGTTATATTTAAAAAAAAGTTCATATCCTTTCCGTAGTTGTCTTGGAAATTGTACATTTTCTATAACCTCATTATATAAATTAAAAACATCTTCATCTGAAGATTCCATACTTCACACTTATACATCAAACTCACATTAAAAATAAATTTAATTATATATAAACATACTTATTGAATATTACTTAATAAATAAAGCTTATAAAGTACAAATCTTATTTATCAAGAAAATAACAGTTACAGGTTATGTTAAACATAAACACACTGATCGGAGAATTAAACAGTTGATAGGAGAGAATTGACTGGTTAACTTCACCAGAGATATGATCGACAATCACGTCCTAATTGTTAATGGTGCAATTGAAAATGAGGTTTGAGACACTGATTGGAGATCAACATTCAACTGATCTCTGATCAAGCCACTGATTATTGTCTGTGCAACCGGCCCTAAATAACTTATCATTTCAAAATTTAAGTACTATTAAAACAATTTTATTTGAAATATATTTTTATAAAAAATAGTTTCTGAGACATTGGCATTATGTTAATACAATTTTATAAACTTTGGTTGTGAAGAAATACTACTTAAGTCTTAACGCAATAATTCTCTAATTCCATAAAGTAAGTAAACATTAGTAAGTCTATTAAAAAAGTTCATGTTCTTTTATATATACAACAATGGTTTATCTCTATCATTTTAGACTCAATTGTCAATATTTACCTTTTTTATTGGTCTAAATTTATAAATGAGGAGTTTAATAGCAATGTGATAACCATAAGATGTGCAACCCCTAGAAAAATGTCGGACATTTTAACCGGAAGTCGAAATTTTATTACGAAGTATTGTAACACCGCCCTTAGTCTTCCCAAAGAATAAGGCTGATGCACAACAAAATAAAACATAAAATAAAGAACAATAATTGCAGAGGAGTCGATAGAATAATAACAAAAGCAAATAGGCCGAACTCAGGTCTATTCATTTTCTGTTTCCCTGAATTCACACTTAAACTATTTAGTAATATAGATATGAATATAATATGGTAACCTGTGAAGGACATAACATATCGATATAAAGAAATATGTCAGAAAATAACATTTTATTTTATTGATATAGGTTAAATATTGAACAATAGAAAAACTTGGTATAAATATATGTGTAAATATGTAACATGAATCTTACGACAAAAAAGATAGTCGCGGGCACAACCAGTAACCCTAAAATTGGTTAACATTCAATGTAATGGGATATTATAAACGATTACTCCCAACAAGTAGTAAAGGCTATAATCAAAATCGGTACGTTACTCATATTTCCTCCATGACAATATAACACTTTCATGCTATATGGGCTATATCTCTTTCTCATGACAATACACTATTTTCCTGCCACGCAGGATATAGGTTACTGACATTTCCTTCACAACAATGTAAAACCTATAGGTTACTACTATTCCTTTGACAACAATGTACAACTTTCATACCAGATTGGCAACAAGTTACAAATATTTCTTTGACAGCAATAAAAAAACTGTCATGCCAGGTAGGCAACAAGTAACTAATGTTTCTTTGACAACAATGATTTTCCCGCCGCGCAGGCCATAGATAACTAACATTTGTCTCACAACAAGGTAAACTTCTCATGCCGTATGGGCTATAAGTTTCTTATCTTTCAAAACAGTTACTTGAAAATAGACAATTGAGACGTCACGCAAACCCTGATGGGGCTTCATGTCGATGATGACTAAATAGAAGATAAACATTATTTACGACGACGTATCCTAAAGAATAAAGTATCCCCACATAAATATCTTTCAAGTTGTAAAGTTTTATGAAATTTAAACGTTAATTCGCCAAACAGAATTTCTATATACATTAGCCGAAAAGGAATTTTGTACCTTCTAAAACCATCCCGGACACCTACGAGCGTCTGAGGACAAGATCCCGACACGAGTGTCCGTACATTTTGGACTACACCATTATATACACTTATTCTAGTTCTGAAAGGGGGAATAGGGGTAAACAGAACAACGGCAAACACAAAACAAATGAAGAGAGGGAGGGGATAAATAGACGACTGTGGAACATCGGAGGAGCTAGTAGATTGTTCTAGACTAGACCTTTCAACACAACATCACATTATTGCGCCTGCGCACCACATTCTTCCCAACACGCCTCGTGATAATGCACTGTTCAGTCTTGCACGTCATTTACTCTTTTAGTTGGTCGGTCGAACTCATAGAGTCATGTTGTTGTTTTTTGTGTGGGGAGAACATTAGTGAGTTGAAGCAGCTGAATGGGGCCGAGGTGAGTTTACTTGCTTTTTTATTCGTGCACTTTCGTAGCTTATTTCCAATAAACGCTACAGTATTGACCCTTGACGACCCAAAAACGACCATTTTTTCATACAAATATAGAAAGGAGGACATTATTTCCTTAAAAATAAAATTATAGAATTTAAAAGGAGTCAAAAAAGTTTTACGAAAGTATAGCGAAAATTATGTTTGGGTTTGCTAGTGGATATTATTTCGTTTCTCACGTACTACGAGTTTTGAGTAGATATCTCAATTTTTAAACAATAGAGCGAGAAAGCCTGTGGAGTTCTATGTTTTACAACCAAGGGGGAAAAGGCAATTCGGCAAAATGTGGTCTCTACTTATTAGTGAATATCAGTTATTATTCGGGACAAACCACTTGCTCTCTGCTTCAGCTCTGCTTCTCCATCTTGGCGGCATAGGTCTGAATACAGGCATGTAGCCTATACACTTTTACAGACACACATACTCAGATACATCAGATTATTAAGCATACATAGACGCGTTTCACTAAAACTTTCTTTGAATCAGTAACACATAAATGTAGTACCTACATATTTTTAAAATCAAATTCTTTATTTCATTAAATGAGTTTTAAATACGTATTTACCTTTACTTCATAAAAGGTTGATTAAAAATAATTTCAGTTAGTCCCAATTCTTCTATTTAATCTATTTGGACTTTTTTCCCTAAAAACTAAATCATCAGCTATATTTATTTTCTTATAGTTTATCTATTGTTTTATATCTATTTTGACTTGAAAATTCTTATTGAAACTCAAGCCCAAAAAATAATTAAATCTAACTTGTGTTTAATAAAGATACAAACCTTTTTTATATGCGCGTCTATTTTATTTGTTACATTTTAATACCGGTATTAATTATTATACTCTATAAACCTCTTACTAATATTAACGCGTGATCATTATGTTCTTGTGTGTTAGTCTGACTGGCGACCGGCCCAACAGTATCGGGGAAAACAACTGGGTAGTTCCTGATTTCACCGCCAGAATGCTAAGCTTGGATCCAGAAGAGAGGATGGATATTCAGGAAATGCTCGCACAGCCTTGGTTCGAGGTATATTACACGTCTTATAAGCAATATAATAACAATAACACTTACTTTTAAGGAAAATTTTAAAACTATTTTTATGAATAGTTACAGTGGCGGCTCTTGAGTAAACATTAAGAGATGGTGCTCTCTTAAAAATGTTCAAACAAGGTATACTAAAGCTTACTTTATAGAAACATAATACCACCATGTATTTAACTAAGAAAACTACACTTAAAAAGTATAAACATATAAAGTTAATATAAGTTCACTTGGTTCTAAGTCAAAACCTGTCCATTGTTAAATCCACACACAAACACATACACCCCCACCATTAAACAATAAATAAATCTTTAACAATACATCAAGTGATATAGGCCTGCATACTGTATATATCAGAATAATTTAAACGGTAAATGTATCGTTTGAAATAAAAATATAATCTTCATTTAAGGCGTGCACACAAGGCGGGGAAACAATTGGCGGGGTTGAAGGTGGTCGGTCATACGACACGAAGCGGTTCGTGGTAGTTCAAGGAACGATATCACTGTATGTAGATATCCAAAAATAAATCAATCAAAAGTGTGGTATGGGTGATCCCGGGACTTTTGGCTCGTTTATAAGTCTACCGGGGCTGAAAAGGGCTGCTTAACCCTGGTCGCGATAGTCTGGACTGCTGATGACGGGGTTCTAGTCCAGGTATATGAGGGTGTACCAAGGACATGTTGTAACTAGTCACTACATGTTGTCTGCATGTGGTCATCTTTAGTTACTAGCTCCACGTTGTTTCGCCAATTTTTGTACCCAGTCAGCCATCTCCGGTCATCTCTGGTTTGATGATCAACCTCATCTTCTTACGTTGTCTCGTCCACGGCAGTCAGTTTCGGTAGAACATCTCGGGGTTATGTCGGAATAATGGTGGGGGTAGAGGTATACAGCCAATTTAAAAATATGTTTATCGTAGCATTGGAAATAGAAGTTTTATTATAATAAATCTTTTACATATTATTACCGAGGATATTTTAATTTAGTAACATGAAATAATTAATACATAGCTAAAGATAACTATTTAGCCACCTGGGCTACCTCTACTTTCTCCCATCTCGAGACTCTACACGTGTCGATAAGTGTAAATGAGAGTACACGTCTTTACTCTTTACGTGCTAAACGGCTAGTCTCTGCATCTATACTCTTTGCGTACTAACAGACAAGTCCCGTCTCTACTCTTAGCGTGTTAACCGCTCAGTGTCCGCGTCTGACGCTTTCCTTACATATAAGGTCAAACACAGACGCTCAACCAAAGGCACTGATTGGCCAGGAGTCCGCGCCAAAACCTCCCCCTCCCCTGAAAGACCAACACGTGCAAGCCACAGGTGCATCTCACAGCTTCCGGGTTCAGCTATTGATACCTTGCACGAGGCTTAAAATGAATAGTAAAAGTAATAAATTTGGATGACTCGAAATAATCCAACAAATACTTTAAATAAAGAAAAACTATTATATTATAAATTTAAAGGCCTGAAAATGAAGTTAATGAAATGAAATTTAAAACATATATTGCTTACAACTTTGGTTATGATTTACATAACTTATAATTACCACAAAACCCCACACTTTCTTATAATTAACCATTTGATAGTAATAAAGAGAATTAAATTAGGCCTAGATGAATGGAAAAGAACAATGTATTTATCAGTTTAGTACTCTCAGTAGCTTGAGTGAATTAATATGTAAACCAAAGGAAAAACTAATATAATTTTATAAATGAAAGTTGAGAGCTAAGGGTCTAAAACCCTGACCACTTTACAATGTGGCTGTGGAGGGGTGGGAGGATTGTTTTTCATAAGGCTCCTTTAAGTGGTGGTGATACAGCAGCACAGTTTGCAACCAAAACAACCAGCGAGACGCGGGAGAACTGTGCGTGCAGCGAACCTCGCGGGACAACGCTGAAGTACTTCGTCCACCAGAAAATTTGCGAGATTTATTCGCCCCGGTTAGTGCACTCGGATATCCCGCGATGATTTGTTGTTTCGCTCCCACGTCCCGCTTTGGTCTGCGCAGGCCTTTACTGTCGGAAATATCTTATTTTTATTTTACCAGTTTGATTAAAGTCGTGCACACACCAACGTTGGATGTGGGAGCGAAATTCATGTATTACGGTATATAGGAGTGCACTAAGCACGGTGGAAAAATCCCACGTATTTCCTGGCGGGTCTGCAGCGTTTCCCCCCAGTTTTCCTGCATCCTCCTAGTCGTGTCAAGAGTTGGTTGCTTTGTTTGTAATCACCAAGCAGATATTATAAATGGTGTAAACCTACCCCGTGATTGATCATTTAAGTCATAAAGACTACAAGCCAGTGTTGCTGGTATGATTGTACATTTCCAATCCAGTAACAAACCCAGCTATTTGTGTAGTCCTTGTTTGGATAATTTTTTGAAATTAAACTCTTTTAAAAGCTATTTAGATTCGTGCTCACATGACATTTCTAGAAATTTGTATACTCTTCGAGTAGATTTTGAGTAGTCCTCTTTCGTGTTTTTTTTGGAAATTGGATGCCTCTGAAAGTTATTTTAAGAAGTGCTCACCAGAATATTTTTGTAAATTAGATTCCCCAGAATTAGCTTGATATGGTCTTCTCGCGTATTGTTTTTAAAAATGGGAATGATCCGTTAACACATTTAGTGTCTTTTGCTTGATTGCTTTTTTCTTTAAAGATTTAGATGCCTTTAGATATAATTTTAAGTGGTCTTCCTCCAAAATATATATTTTTAAATTGAATGCTCTTCAAGTCACCATCATGGATGGAACCTTAGATTATATCCAGGAAGTACTTTAAATGGTATTTTACCAGTCGTTTGGTTCTCTGAGATATTGAGATAAAACTGGATTATCATAATTTCCTTGTTCCAATCCTTGTTATCTTACAACTGAACGGTTATAGAACTCGTTGGGATAGCATCAGGGCCAATCTAAGGCAAAACTCACATCCCCCCCCACCAACCCGGAGAAAACTGTGGAGAGTATTATATAGGACCATTTTAAATCTAGACACTATGTATACATACATATTTCTAGTGGTGATTTTTTTTAAATAACTAAAAAACTGCTGTATTTTATAATAGCCAGACGATTACGTTTTTCTTTAAATTAATTTTTACGTAAATTCTCGAGTTGGGAGACTCGTTTGTTTCCAAGCAGCACTGAGTGAGATAAGTTAGGCTTTATAAAATAGTTTTAATTGCAACGAGAGTTGGACAATCCACCTGATTCCCTCTCACCAAGATCTGATGGACGCTGGATCGATGTATCACTTCATTTTAATCTTATTATGATTGTTTGCTGTGAGTATTGCTGACTGTGTGCTTTTAATTACACCGGGATAAGTGATAGGATCTGTCTCTCATATGCATTCAGAAATGTGCCTAGTGGTCCAATGGTCATAGGTTCTGGCTACGGACCTAGAGGTCCGGGGTTTGATTCCCGGCGCGTCCAGATTATCTGGGAAGCAGTGGGTCTGGAACGGGATAGATTCAGCCTAGGGTGGATAAATAAGGAGCTACTCGAATAAAGTAGTAGTGGCTCCGGTATAGAAAGCCGAGCTTAATGGACCAACCCGGAGAAAACTGTGGAGAGTATTATATAGGACCATTTTAAATCTAGACACTATGTATACATACATATTTCTAGTGGTGATTTTTTTTAAATAACTAAAAAACTGCTGTATTTTATAATAGCCAGACGATTACGTTTTTCTTTAAATTAATTTTTACGTAAATTCTCGAGTTGGGAGACTCGTTTGTTTCCAAGCAGCACTGAGTGAGATAAGTTAGGCTTTATAAAATAGTTTTAATTGCAACGAGAGTTGGACAATCCACCTGATTCCCTCTCACCAAGATCTGATGGACGCTGGATCGATGTATCACTTCATTTTAATCTTATTATGATTGTTTGCTGTGAGTATTGCTGACTGTGTGCTTTTAATTACACCGGGATAAGTGATAGGATCTGTCTCTCATATGCATTCAGAAATGTGCCTAGTGGTCCAATGGTCATAGGTTCTGGCTACGGACCTAGAGGTCCGGGGTTTGATTCCCGGCGCGTCCAGATTATCTGGGAAGCAGTGGGTCTGGAACGGGATAGATTCAGCCTAGGGTGGATAAATAAGGAGCTACTCGAATAAAGTAGTAGTGGCTCCGGTATAGAAAGCCGAGCTTAATGGGTGGAGTCATCGTTGTGCTGACCACATGAAACCCTCTATCCGCCAGAGTTGGCACTAATTCACCAAAACGTTTGTTATCCACTCGGTAGGTATGGCCTGAATGCGAGCTGACACCATGGAGTTATTTTTATTACATTTTGAGTGGATGGTAATCCTCGTGGATAAATAAAAGAAGAGAGAATATGGGACTGGGAGGGAGGAGGTGTTCAAAATTTCCTAAGATAGCATACGGTTAAGGGGAAATAAAAACTGTTCGAGAACCACTGTTCTATAGGGACATGTCTTGAAATAATCCCTTGACGTTCTTGGACAACGGTGGTTGAGGGTCCTAGGCCCACAAATCTCCCCTGCAACTTCTAGAGTACAGCACACCTATTTATATTTCTCTGAATACGCCCCTGCCTAATGAACGCTCAGCCTCGTGGCGAAAGACACAGCTATCAATTTGCAACATAGCAAATAGTTTGTCGAAAATTTAAAAGAGATATGCGTTGAGTCCATTCAAATTATTTTTAATGTATAGGCTATATGAATGACTCACAAAGAGATAAAATAGGTATTAGGACCTATCTCTTTGAGTTTTAAATTGACAATCTCAGGCCTATTTAATTTTAATCTGTTTATAATAGTTTATATATTTTCAAGGATCTTTTCAATGATCGTGGAACAAACTGTTTTCTATTTTCACAAGAATATAAATATTTATCTAAGGGTCATGGATAGGATATCTTTGTTTTAACATTAAAATGATAATAACAAGGGCTATTCAGATATACTTGTGTATATGTGACAGCGAGGTGTTTGGTGTGTATCCATGTGTTCTTGTCTGAAATATGTTCCAGGATGAGGCCTTGAAAGAAAGAGTGCAATCCTCGCTATCTCAACACACGCAAGCGTGTTCTTTAGACGTCCCCAGAGAACCTTGGAGGTGCGGCAACAACGAGTTCTACTTCGTGAGTCCTCAGCTCAGCTCTACAAGTGTCCATCGTGGTTATTCAGGCATTCGTGAGGAGGAGGACTTTTGGAACGGTCCACTGGAAACAGGACACTCACAGAATCCTGATGAAGATGGTATACACAGTGAAAGTGATGATGGGGACAGAAATTACACTTCTGAAGAGACCGATGACGAAAGTATAGGAAGCCAAACTTCTGAAGATTGTTCTGGAAGTAGCTCTTCTAATAACAGCAGTTCTAGTAGTAACGATAGTGATGACAGTGATGGTTCTATGACAAGTGATAGTGACAGTAGCAGTGATGATAGTGGAAGTTACAATCTACAGGACAAAGAGAAAGACAATGTTCATAGTACAACAGATTCTTCTAGTGATTCGTCCTGTTTTTTATAGTTTTATTTACAAATTCCGTCAAATGACAACGCTCGGAGGTGGAGTGATTATAAAATCTAATATATTTTCCTTACCTTATTTTTTATACTCTACTCTGACGTATCCCAAAAACTAACCTCCTTACCATATTTACAATTAGCTGCACTCTGATATAACAGGAAATATCCGCTTAACTTACCTACACTTGGCTGTGGCCTGAAAGATAGCATTCTTGATTGGTTTTACTAAACTCTACTGTAGCCCAGATTTGACCGCTCTCTGGTGAAGTCAAAAGGAAAACCTATTTTTGTGGTGTTTCTACATTCTATTTTAGTCTAAAAGCTATTATATTTACTTAGACTTACATAAATATATTTCGGTAACATGAAAAACCACTTCTTTTTTTTGGACGTTACTCCTCCTGCTGTCGACAGAAATACAATATCCCTAACACTGGCTTTAATGTACTTAATTTGAAACAAAAATATAACAGTTTATATTCAGACAACTGATGTAAAATTATGCCATCCTGCAGATACAAGATAAGTGAAAAAAAAAACCTAATCTTCCTTTACTGTAAACGTAATTTTACCAAAATAGGTATAGTTAATGTAATTTACTACAACACAATTTATGTATATATCGTCATCCATCCGCTTATTGGCGATCTCACACCCCTGACTCAAAGATGGGGATTAATGGAGGGATAGAAAGTTCGTAAGAGATGGTAGGAGGCAATGGGTTCTTTTTATTGTAAAATAAGTATGAACTCTAAAAGGACATTTACAAGTTGTACAAGAACTAGTATGAACACTACACACAAGTACTTGTGACATTCTAAAGACCTGTGAGCTTTTTCACTGGGCTTTTAATCCTTTTAGAGATGGTCTTACGACTACCAGATAAATATTGCTATCGGGAGGTTAAAGTTATCTACCAGATAAAGGTTATCAGCCACTTTAATGTTTTACGATTATTATGAACTGAATTTATCCGCCAGATAGCTATCTGTAGGATAAATATATTTTTATTCAGAACACGCTAGGTTGGTACTGTTTTTACTGGTGCGTGCATGCGTATAAGCCCTGCTGATAGCACTACAACCTGGCGAGTGTTGACAAAACTCAACATTTGTTAAATAATGGCGGCTATACGAGTGCGAGGAAAACAGATGGCGTCACGTGGGCACAGAAACTAGGTTGTTTTCCAAGTACTAATAACGGGGTTTGCCAAAATGGGGGCAATAGTTGGATACAAAGTTTACAAAATTTCATTTAATGTACTCACATTTAAATAATTTGTTTTTATGTAACTATAACTCTACAAATAGCTTGCGAGTTTTTGTAAAAATGTGAATTAAATGTTCCAGTGCGGCCTGTACTTACTAAATACGCAAGCCAAGATTTTAACCTAAAAACAGATTTTGATAGATGAAACCTCCTGAAAAACAACGCGTCACTATGGCAACGCCAATCTTAACTTTCAGATAAACGTTATCAGGTACTTAGACCTCCCGATAAAAATGTGATGGATAAATACATTTGGCAGATAAATGCTATCTGGCGGTCATAAGACGAACTTTTAACTTATAAACCAGATAAAAATATTTAACGACCAGATTAATATTCATCCAGGACTCATAAGACCGGCAGTTAGTCCCTACAATTAATAAGAAGGGGAAGTGATACATGAAGAAGAGGAGACATGAAGGAGAAGAGGAACTATAGGGTGAAGGAAGCAGTAGAAGAGAAGAATAAAGCATTCAGAAGAAGTTTTAAGAATTGGAATGAGGAAACAGAGGAAGAATATAGGGAGAAGAAGAGAGACATGGAAGGAAGTAGGAAGGTGTTATATAGCTAAGTAAGAAACAGGAGGAGAGAGAAAAAACTAGAAGTTAGAAAGATAGATGAAGGAAGAACGTTGAAGACAGGAGAGGAAGAAAATGAACTGTGGATGAGATATTTTGAGAACATTTTCAACCTGGAAGAGGAAAGGAATAGGAGTGAAAGAGAGGAGCAGGAAAAATAGAATGAGAGGAGGAAAGAGGTGGAGGACGCATTAAAGAGGATGGAACATGGAAAAACGACGGGTGTGGACGAACTGGTTGTGGAAATGATGAAGGAACTAGGTGAAGTAGGTATACAATGGTTATAAAGGATGCTGAGAGTTATTTGAAAGAAGAATGCGATACCGGAAGACTAGAAAAAGGGAGTTATATTACCTATTTTCAACAAGGGAGACAGAAAGAAGTGTGAAAATTATGTAACTGAACAAAAATTTATGAAAAAATACTGGAAAACAGATTAAAAATGTATTGAAAGGAAGGTGGAGAGAGGAACAGCATGGATTTAGAGAACAAAGGTCTACAGTAGACTTAATCTTTGCCATAGGACAACTGATGGAAAGAAAAGTGTGAATATGGGAAAGGCTTGTTGATGGTATTTATGGATGTTGAGAAGGCATGTGATAGCGTGGATTGAAATAAAGTTTGTAAAGTGATGGAGAAGGAAATAGGATTGGTAATGAGAGTGAAAAGCATGTATGAGGTTAACAGGAGTTGTGTTAATACAGAGAATGGGAGGACGGAGTGGTGCCAAATAAAAACTGGAGTGAAACAGGGGAGTGCCCTTCCTTTCCCTACTTGTAATGGAAATGGATGGAAGTGACAAGGAAGAGGGTAAGATATAATAAAACTATAAGGTTGAATGGAGTAGAGCTGAGAAAAGTACTGAATGTAAAATACCTTGGAAGCATGATTGAGGAGAAAGGTGGAAGTAGAGAGGATTGAATGAGAGAGGACAGCAGGGAGAGTTGTTATATAGGTGCATACGAGACTTGCTATGAAGAAGATAAGTCCCCTTGAAGTGTCCTTAAAGTGTTGTACAGGGCATACATTGTACCTATTGTCATATATGCAGCAGAAACATGGACATTGAATGTAAGAGAAACTAGGAAAGTGGAGGCCATGGGAATGAAATTTATGAGGAGCATGTTAACTGTCAATAAGTGATAAAATATTAGGAATTAAGTTATCCGGAGAATAGTTGGGGTACAGGGAGTACAAGAGATAGTAGAGGAAGCAAGATTGGGATGGTATGGGCATGTAATGAGGATGTTGGAGTACATGAGATAGTAGAGGAGGCAAGATTGGGATGGTATGGGCATGTAATGAGGATGTTGGAGTACATGAGATAGTAGAGGAAGCAAGACTGAGATGGTATAGACATGTAATG
>CABFOW010005128.1:0-11754 GCA_902141385.1 Timema californicum
CATGGTCTAAGGCACTACTCTCGCAGTAGACTAGACTAGTGATGATGGGAGTTCGAGGTTCGAATCTCAGTCAAGTGTCCTGAGGATGGTTTTCCCAAAATGGTTTTCCATACAAATGTCGGTACACTTCTAATTAATATAACGTTCCTCCTATTTAAAGCCATTAGTGTAACTAGTATCTACACAAGTGTATTACCCGAAAAAGTAGTAAGACGCAGTGCTAAAAAAAATTTATGCTAATGGGAAAGGTAGAATTCAGAGGAAATATAGTGACTTTCATGTGGCGGGAGAGAGGATAAGTCATTCAAGTAATCAACCCTAAGTACACCAAGCCAAGGTTTAATCACCAACACCAGTGAATCAGACTAAATGACCGTGGCATTTAAATAGTGTTCCTAACGGTGCAGATCTCACTTTGATTTGTATGAGTAGTTATTTTTTGTGATGCCTTCAAACATAGATGTTATTAAGATCAGTGTTTAAATTAGATGTCATGAACACATTTGTCTTTCTTAAAGAGACAAATTTGCCCTTTTTACTTTATCAACTTAAAAATTCCCTGATTTTCTAGACGGCTATTTATAATTCTATGACATTTCTAGATAGGGTATATGTACACCGTACAAAGCTGCTGTTTGTCTTGTAATGCTACTCTCAACTAATGCAAGTTTTTTTTAAACCACAGTGTCTCACTACCTGTTTGGGTTATACACTTATGTACTAATTACACTAATGGTTTTAGGGATTAGGAAGGTTGTATTAACAGGAAGTGTACCCACATTTATGTAGAGGGTGAGTGGAAAACCATTTTAGAAAAACCACCCTCAGTACACCCAAACGAGATTTGAACCTCGATCTCCTCGTCATCGACAGTCTAATCTACTGCAAGAGTAGCGTGTTAGACCACATGACCACCAAAGCGGATGGGAGGTTATTCAAATAAGGCCTTTGTTGCCGACATTCCAAATCTTTTCTTGTGTCCAAAATAACTATTGAACGACCAATTTATGAAAAACCATCCTTAATACACCTGGCTGTGATTCAAACCCTGACCTCCCTGTGAGGCATTTAATCTGTGTTCTTAGGGATGTGAAAAAAGTAGTGATATCTTACTGATATCAATATTTTTCTTTCAACACCAGTGTTTTTTTCTCGATACTTTTACAGATTTCAGTACCCACACTCTGGTGTCAGATCGGTATCGAATAAAACAACTATTGTTTTCTTCACTAATGCTAGTCTTAGATGTTTACTATGGTGGACTGTGGAAGAAGAACAAACGACACTATTTCTCAATTCTCACTCATTTTTTTCATAACAAGCGAGAAGCAACTCTTTTAGCTCATCATAATTCATTGCTGGTATTTCATCGTTGTTTATCAATACAACTTGATTCCTGATGGGGTGAGAGTCTACTATCCATTCCTATATCAATGAGCATGGTCATCACAAATTAAACAAACGAAGCTTTTTTAGAACTCAATGAACTCAGTTGACTCAAGGGTGCCCCAAGCAGAGGAAGCAGAAACACTTATAAGCATTGTTTAAGCAGATGAAGCACTGCAGGGTGTTCATTTTACTTTTGTTTGTCAAGTTAATAATCTATTTTGATAGAGTATATAAACTACAAATGTAGTTAAACAATGAATTAAGGAAGTTTTTTTAAGAAGTGGATTAGCAAAAGAGCATCTTGTATAATTTGTTTTAAATAATTAAAAGCCATTTTAATTTGCAGTATTTAAATAAATATTAAAATATAATTTTGAAGCAAAAAGTTGAGATTATTAATACTAGAATAAAAAAAATTCAGATTAAAATGTTGATGCCGATACTTACTGTTATAAATACTTTTCTTTTGATACTAGTTCGATATATTTCTTCCAATACTTTTAATGATAACAGTATCAATAAGCTACTTTTATTTTAATATCACATCCCTACATATTCCCACTTTATGTGGGTTATTACGGCATAATCTCTAGTTTATGTAATGCAGGTGCTGCACCAACTTTTTCGGGAAGATAACAATTCAACTATAGCAAAAAATTCTCAAAAATTTTAAAGTTAAACAAGTTAATTGTTTTATTAGTTACCAGTACAAGACATCAATGCAATATTTACATTGTTAGTAAATTTTCTCAAGTCTAATATTTCAATGAAACAGGAAGTTGTACTACGGATCTTTAACCCTTAAGAAAAAAAATGTTGACCTCGACTGGGTTTGAACCCATGAACATCGGGTCCTGAGGTGAGCAGTTTACCTCAAGACCAACGAGGTCGACTTTAGAGTCAATTAAGTACTAGACAACATATAAATGGGCTACCAGGCTTTGTTAATAGTTATAAAGCAGCACACAAAATCATAATAGAAGTCATGAGTGTTGAAACAAATTTTTCATTAAAGTGGGCCTAGCCTCAGGAGGGTGTTTAGTATGTCAGACAAGCTAAAGGCCTAACCCTACATGATGGCATAATGTATATACAGTAATTGTTATAATCATGCATGAGGTTGTTTATATATATTCCAAGGTTTCATATAAACAATAAGCCCCTCTTATAGGCTTATTTCATAGATTGTATACTAGGCCCCTATTGGCCAAATTAAATATGTTCAATATGAGCCTATTATGTGTTATTTAGACACACTCATCTATAATATTATAAGGCATAATAGACACAAATTTTAAAAAGTCGAACATTAACGATGGGGTCTACTTCAAGTAGGCCTAGGTTACAGACAAGATACACACCAGACAGCCTTATCGGAGTTTATATGCACTCCTTGAGCCAGGTTGAGTCCTTGGGCATTGGAGAGTGGAGAATGAAGTTCTCAGTGATAACACTTTCAAGTGAAACAATTTACTTTCAAATTACTCGAGGTAGCATGGTGGCTATCCAAACACCGGTGATATAAATCCTTACCCCACCCCAACTCACCCCCTTTCAATAAACAAACCTTTTAGACAAGCAACTAGTCAATATTTGAACATTGTTTGCAAAAATTTGCTTTAATAAAAAAAAAGGGACAATGTAGGCTACTATATGTATACATGTAATTTGCAGTCTGAGTAGTCTCGTTTGGAGAGGTCAGTTTATGGGAAAGGGGGTGAGGCCGCTACCTGAACCTAGCATTGTGGTAGTCAGTTTATTGACACCAGAAGGCAATTTTGTCTTTTCTCTTGTAAAACCATATTTAAAGTTAACTGTTTTTAAAAATGTCTCCTTGATAGTGAGGTCACGTGGAACTGCTCATAGCGATCCCCGTGTTGAAGGCCTCAAGCTCTCCCAATGAGTGCAACCATTTTAACCTGGAGGCTGCGGGTCTGGTGAATACCTTGTCTGTGGCCTAGGTTCAGAAACTACAAGAGCTCATAAAGTAGCAACTATAATAAATATGTCAAAGTTTACTTCTGGTTTCTATTTAAAAAAAAGTCTAGAACAAACACTTATATCTTCTAATTAAAAAACGGCAAAAATAACATGAATAGGAAACAAAGAAGGCTGGATACTTGACACTTATTTTTACTTTTTTTCAAATAAATTAGGCCCATATTTTTATCATCAATAGACACACAAACAAAAAGAAGCCTGCACGTTTCCAATTCAAAATTAATATTGTTGAAAAATCATATAAGCCTTTAAAAGTCACAACAGACTCAATTAAATGTTAAATCCCATAATAATTTAAATATTGTCGCAAAATGGCACCAAAAGTATTTTAATATGTACTGGTTCATATTTATTTTACAAGCTACTCCAACTTGACAAATCCTAACCTTCTATGCGTCAATATGCTTTTCCTGAAATGATGATATCCCGAAATATCTTTTACTAAAATATGGTATTTACAAACACACCATTTTGATCAATGGTCCTAGGCCTTGTACTAGTAGATTCATATTCTATTATCTTGGTCCTATTCCGTTCACTCTAAAAAAAAGAGGATTTTAAGAAAAATAGTTTTTTGAACCATTTTAAGCCTAACCCTATGTATTACAACTTAATTAAAATTGTTATTTTATTACAAATGAAAGGTTAGGTTTTTAACTATAAACATTAAGAAAATAATATCTTTTATCACATGTATAAGCTATATATATATATATAAATAAAAATTAGTTTTGATACAATGTATGTGTACTATCTTATAATTACAAGCTTAAAATGGCAAATTGTATAGGCCCTAGTACCAGGTTTTATAAATTTTGATAATTTGAACAGATACAATCAAAACAAAACTCACTAAAATCACAAAAGAGATGTAAAATCTTAAATAATGAGCAAATTTATCCTTTAATTTGACATGTTATTTTATTTGCATTAAGTTAATCTATTCATGATCGTTTGATGTGTATGACATCGTTTACTACTGAAATTAAATTGATAACTATTCATTTTTGTATCAATACTAATAAAAGTTTAAATGTATTCATACAAGGTTAGGTTAGGTTTTCTGGGTTAGAACCATAATAATATTAATTAATGTTGCTAAAATTATTTAATTATTGAAAAATAGCAAATACGCTTTTTGAATACATTTCTTTGAGAGGTTCACTCCCACTTTTTAACTTTGATCTAAAAATGTGATAGCTTTTTGTGTTAGGTATTTATAAAGAGGGTTTTATAAGATTTTTAAACAAATTAAAATAACAATGTTAAATAATTTTAATTTGCAAGAGCTAGGTTTACAACAATAAAAGAATAGGCCTAAATGTGTTTGGGTTGGATGGTTTTTGAGTGTTTATAAAACCATAAATTTGGAGATTTTTTTAAATTTAAAAATGTATACTATTTTCTTGCAATACCGGTATTGATTTATTCTTCTTGTGTGTAGTGATGATTAAAAAAAATTACTATAGTAAGATGACAAATAAAACATGTCAAAAATCTCACCCTTTTTGTGTACTATCTCACCTTACCAGTCCAAAGACTGCCCATTTCAAAAGGATTTTTTAATAATAAACAAATTTAATCACTCGTCATAGAAACATTTGGATATATATATATATATATATATATATATTTATTGAGTAAGAAAATAATTACTCATTCTTTAATTGTTTGAGACATGCAATGTTAGGTTAAGGTAGGTTAGTTTGATTCATAACATATGGACTAATCATTATTATAAAATAAAATGTATGTTGTAAGTGTATATTGATAATTGTTAAAATAAAATGTATGTTGTAAGTGTATATTGATAATTGTTAAAGTTTTCCATACAGTAGGTAACACACAATGAACTCTACTTGATTGTCTTTAACATTATTTTGAGTTAATCATTTTGTGAGAGGTAATTATAGAGACAAGAAACCAATTGTAACACCATGTAATGTGGCTCTACCTTCTTTAGTTTAAGATTAATAATAAAACTGTTTGGTAGTGTGTTCCAAAAAAACATGTTTAAGGAAGGTAAAAGTGTTCTGTAGCCAACATTTCTTAAGAAACAATAAGCTTGGTTCAATCCTAATAAATAACAACAGGCTGAGCTCATAAACAAACAGGCCTAATTTTTTTTATATGGTCTAGGGGTAAGAAAGATTATCTAAGCAAAGTAATATAGATGTATAAGCCATTATTTGAATTATTTGAAATTACTGAGGCCAAGGCTAAGAGACTGGTTATGAAATAGATATAGAAATGTAGGCAGAACAACCTTGGAATGATTTGCAATAAAAGAAAATTTGAACATCCATAAGCAAGCATTAAGCCTTTGAAAATGTTAACAAATCATAAATCAGCCATAGAATATGAAAGATTTACACAACAACTTAACTATAGAGAGCCACCAAATGGATCAACTTACTATTTAAGGCTATGTGACTCGGGGCCTGGTGCATCCTGTGCTTCCATGCTAGCTCCGAGGAGCGTAGCAGTTTCCCGAAACAAGGTTGCTACCTGCATCGCGATTCTTAAATTCCCGTAATCACAACTAAAAACTGATCACCATTCACTAGTTTTCCACTGTTTTGTTTGAAAGAAAGTTAGATTCATTCCAAATGCAAGCCATTTAAGAATGGCTAACCAAACGAGCATCGAAACCTCACCCCTCAAAAAAGAGGGAGCTCGTCTATGATTGGTTAACCATTAGGAAGCTGAAAAATCAATAACATGCACTGTGTACGTTTCACTTTAAAACTATATTCTAAGACTGCGTTAGTAGAATTATATTCTTTACGGTTTCGCATCAAAATTCACACTTTCATTTCTGTTATTTACGTAATGAATACATTGATATGTGTCATTTAACAACATTAAATAAATCGTAACATTCACAGAAACGTCGACAGACTTGCGGACAACAGCGCTTACAGCCATGAAGCATTCAGTACATCCAACTAAGCCTTCATAAAGCAGTAGAAAAAACTAATAAAAGTAGATTCAAAAAGCGATATTTCGAATTTGGAGTAATTTCTTTAAAATATTTTGTATTTGATATTGTTTTGACTAGCGGTAATAAAAATAGTTATATTAGATTAAAATTTAATTTTTATAATGTTAACAATAGGTAATCATTATTGAGAATACAGTTGAAAAACACGATGAGATATAGAGAAAGAGAGCATCAGTATGTATTCTCCTCCTTTAAAATAAGTTAAAATCTTAATTTCGCCATTTTGGGATCTTAAGTTTGATAGATAGATAGATAGATTATTTCATTTCTTTAATCGACCATAAAGAAAAGGTAGATGACATTGATGTGATAGTAAGTATTGCTAAACTTTACCATTTACAATTTACAAACCATAAAAAGGTAAATTAGAAAAAAAATGAAGGTATAAGAGAAGTTAATTTTTTTTAAAATTATAAGTACCTATCTATCTTGTTTAGTTTTGTAAATATAGGATGTTCAGTGTTAAATATGATCGATTATGTTGTTTTAAAGATCTACTAAATCCTAGCTATAGAGAGAATTAAAAACACAAGAATAATTGTACTTATTATATATAGATTAGAACAAAATTTTAGAGCACAAAAGATGTGAAGAATATGATAGGCTATTTTTGAGACCAAGCTTACGACTTTAATTAAAATATATATCATTATGCACATTATAAATGCCCCTAAAATTCTTAACTGAAAAAAAAACTTCAATACATTGTATACTAGGTGGTAGCCAGATAAAATAAAATATCCTTACTATTGTTCTAAAAACTTAAATTCCAGTGAAATTTTGAAATTCTGTATATTTAAAAACTGTTAAGGAATTCCGGAAAATTTAAATCAGTGATTGGCGTTGATCAAGATTGACGAATAGCAGCTATAATGACCAGTTTTTGAAGAATACTGAGACTGGAAGGCATCATCATCTTCATCATGAACTGTTTCCAGCCTCTGACCAGGTCCATTTAGTAAAATGCCTCCATCTCCCTCTGTCCTTCCACCATTCTTCTTCCTAAACTCTCTTCCACTCCCTTCCAATCATTTGCACAATTGTTGCTATCTGTTTCTCCCATATCTCCCTTGATCTAGAAGTAAAGTTTGTAAATAAAAATAGTAGGTTAATAATAAAAATTTGTGTATTTTTTTCTTAACACCACGTATTACTACCCATTCAGGCTATAAGATTATATAGTAATTACGCTGATGGGTTAGGGATTAGGAAGGTAGAATTTAGAGGAAGTGTAATCCCATTAGCAAGTAGAGAGAGTAGGAAACCATTTATAAAACCACCCTTAATATACCCGACTGGAACCGAGACCCAATATCCCCATCATCGGCAGTCTGGTCTATTGTGAGAGTAGAACCTTAACAACGCAGCCACCGAAGCAGGTGTGTATTTATTTTCACACTTTGGTATGCCATCTACATATTTGAGCCCAGATCTTTAGAGCGAATGTCGAATTACGGATCAATTCCCTAGATGTGAATTCATTATCTATAAATTCCCTATTAAAGAAGTTAGTCTCATCTCGGTCAGGGGCTGAAATGAATTATTTACCCAACCTCTGCACCTAAAACTTTGGGGATTCGGGGTGCAGCTCTCAAATCACTGAAGGCAAGAAAATTATCGAACTACATATACCTCTATAAACTATTTAGAAGATCTTTTGAGTAGTAATTGTGAACTTTGGTTTAATATCTTTTAAACTAATCACTAATATAAAAAATATAAAAAGATAAGCCTAACCTTGGCTGAAAGAAAATTGTTTTAAACATACACTATAAAATCATGTTTAATAGATTACAACATTTAAAAAATAACTTGTTCATTAACTTCCAAGCAGCATCAAGATTATTGATCCAAACAAGCGGTTGGAACATTGTTTTTAAATGTGAATTTAGTAAAAAGACAACAGTACAGCCTCCATTTAATTTGTCCTTGTACTAGACAAAGCAAACCTATTTTGGCACTGTGCACTAATTTTGATGAAGTTTTCTGCCAGATCTTCTATATATAAGGCAATTGCAGCCTCTTTGTGTGCATGTAAAATAGTAGTATGGTTCAGTCTCATTTGTGTCATCGTTGACCTCAAATATATTTTTAGTCTCCATAGAGCAGATAATGATCGTTCGGCAGTACACGAAGACCGGAGAAGGTCATAAGTAATTTTACTTGTCTAGTTAGCTCAGGAAATATATTCCTAATGGCGTCTTCTTTTAGAAAATCCACAACGTATTTTAGATGTGAGAGTTTCACACTGCGGGGCTTTGCAATATCCATCACCATTCCACGAGGAAGCTTCAAACGTTCAGCATCGAAATCGTCACCATAAAAGTCGACCACACTTTGAATACTTTCCTTTGAAATTACATACTTTTCCAATTTGTCTAAGTGACAAGCTTCTCCAGTTTCAAACCTCTCGTTTAACTTAACTCGAGCAATGTCAACTATTTCAGTGTACATATCACGAAAATATTCTTACATACTATGCCACGTATGAGCCGTAAAACCCCTGTCGAATCTTCTGGAAACATTCTTGGAAAGTGGAACAGACTGCTCATCCAAATATAACTCTTTTGCTTCTTTCAAAATTGATAATACTATTCATCGAATTCTAAATCCCGAATACCCTGGAAATCTTCTAGCTAATTAGGTACTTTTAACTTCATAATTTAACTTAATTACAAATCCATACCAATAGATAGCTTTCATCAGCTTACGGTTTTTGAAAAACACTTTTTATAGTCAGTTTCTAGTGTACTTCTGGGAAACAACTGAAGATAAAAAGGGCAAGGAAAATGACGATAGAAAAGGCTAATATTATAAGTATTGGATTACGATGTGGCTTGTGAGAATACTTGTCACCTACGATTGTACGAACGCCGACTATCTAACATACACATGCATATTATCAAAGGAGACGATTTATACGTTGCCAATAGTGTAACAAAATAGTTACTTTTAGCTTTTTTTATGTACCCTAATTTGTTAAAAAAAATACTATTCAGCAATTTTATGTCCCAATTTAATCTAAAAATGTATAATTAATTAATATTGTTCTCAACCCAATGCAGGGGCACATTTACGCTCTACCCCTGTTCGAGCAAGCTTGCATGGTTCTGTTCTCCGCTACTGCTCTCGGTGAACATTCAGGCGTTTCTGGACCGTTGTTAAGATCAAATAGGTCTTCAGGCTTGAAGATAATATCTCTACTGTGTAACTCTACACAGGAATCGTCAGAACGAGCTGGATGAAATTCAACAGCTCTGGAAGCGCGTCCTTCACTCGCAGATTTTTCTGAAGGAAGTAAAACACAACACAGATGCCACGCTGCCAACCATCTACTTTCTAGTTTTCAAGACAGTGATAAATTTATCTCTGTGTAAAACAACTCTTTCTCCATCAATGTTATCTTTAAAATACTCACTGAACTTCTGAAACTCATCTCTCATGCCGGTGAGATAGTGTTTGGCATTTACCATGTAGTCAATAATAATGTAATAATGGACTTGAATCGGGTGTTCATGCACTTTACGATCGTATCGACGACTTACTTAGAAAACCTGGCGGTAGAATTCCTTTGGGCTTGTGAATGAAGGAACGTCTCTGTCACTTGCATCATCTAATCAGTGAGGAATCCTCCATCTTTTTAGTAGCTGTGTTGTGCAAAAGTTATATTTTTGGATTTTGAGTTTTTTTTGTCGCAGAAAGCTTCATATTCCATTCTGAAATTTCTCAGAAGTTCAAGCAATGTAATAATCATTTCTAGGCCTACTTAAAGAGAAGTGATTTCCTTTAGAGGGCACTGTTGACAATATTCACGTGTCCAAAAACTTGGCATAGCAAAGAAAAATGAAAGAAAAAGTCTACATGTTATATTTTAAAGATAAAGCCACTCGCTTTGGAACCAGTATCTGATTGTTTTGAGTCTGCTAACTCTTTCATGAAACTTGCAATTTCACTGTAATTATTCTAAATGGCGGACGAAAGAGATTTACATCGAACTGTCCAGCGAGTTGGGCAAAAGGGACTCAGATTCTTAGCCTGACATTGAAAGTATCTGTAGACTATTCTTTTTGAGTACATTCATACACAATCGATTATGTCTTGTATCAGGTTAAGTGCGCTACGTTATGTACTAATTATAATAATGGTTTAAGGGATAAGGAAGGTTATATTAGAGAGTATATGTAAGCACATTTTCGTAGAGGGAGAGTGGAAAAATATTTTGAGAAACTACCCTCAGTATACACGACCGAAATTCGAACATCGATCTCACCGTCATTGGCAGTCTAGTCTACTGGGAGAGTAGTGCCTTATACCATGCAGACACTGAACTGGGTAGGATTATTGATACAATATAAACAAATGAACAGTTGCACGTTCATATTTAAATGAACATAACTGGAACTAACAGAATACTCTGGTGTGTGTATATATATATATAGCATAAGTTAATCACGAAAATGTTTGACTATTTTTTAGATTTCATCAGTAAGTTCTTGTGTGCTGTGTACTCTACTACTAGTGGTCCTGCTGGAAATTTCTTCTACTCATATTTGGCAGGATATTTAAAAATTAATCGATCTTTTCATCCTCAATCGAGTTTGGTTTTATTTTGTTAAAACAATTTATTTTATTTATTAGTTTCTTTACTCATAATTTAAATCTGTATTTCTTGTACTTTTTATCGCTCACTTTTTGGGGAGCGGGGGGGAGGGGGGAGGCGCAGGAGCCCTAGAAATATTTTTAGGGGACCCAATGGGTTTTGACCCCTTAGAGTTGGCACCTATGTGTGTTCACGAGACACAACTCAAACGTCGTTTTCACCCTTCAGATTTGTCATAAATGCTTGGTCGATAAACCTAAATTCTAAGACATAGCCTAATCACTACTGAGAACTTGACAATATCATCGAAATCCATAAAATTTCGCATATTTGATTAAGTAAATTTTAACTCACTCAAATGGGATATAGTACTTTGTTATTTTTAAACAATACAATTTTATTTACCAGAAACATATTTTCACACAAGGACATTGAAAGAAACCATCAGATCAGTCCTTTCTGAATCAAGCATACCACAATTTGGGCGTCACGCTTTGGCCCTTTACAAGGGGTGTGTTCATGTCCATCCATATTAATAGACATAGAAACTTATTATTATTAGCACCGCGTCTTACTACCCGTTCGGGTTGTACGCACTTACGCTAATGTGTAATGGTAGGGTGATTGTGAGATGAAATGAAGGACCTACAGTTTAACGTGGAATCCGAACCACGGTGGAGGCCTGGCATTCCCCACATTCACAAGATGTCTTGTCAGAGGTGAAGGAAGGGTTTGGTAATCAGATAAATCTTTGCCGGGA